>KQ061704.1:291166-381523 GCA_001008035.1 Atkinsonella texensis
TTTTTTTTTTTTTTTTTTTTTTTTTTTTTTTTTTTTTTTTTTTTTGGGAGGCCAGGGATTATCAGCATTCGGAGTTTGTGGATTTGGCAAGCGTATTGGAGTATGGAAAGGAGATGTAGAACATGTCTATTAAAGTCAAGAGATGCAATCAAAATTTGTACCAGTCGACTCAGGGTGTTGAATAGCTCTGTTAAGGGTCTTGCAGTTTGTCTTTTTTTTACAGGAGTTGAATGTCCCGTGGTTGGGCAACGACATGAGATGTAGGGTAGCTAGGTGCTTCGACTTGTAATATGTGTGGGCGCCAAGAATTTTTGCCTGGGCTTCAATTTCCAATCCGACTCTGAATTCCATCCCACTGTACACATGGGAAAGGCCATATGAAAGGGCCGAACAAAATTCATTCTTCGACTCACTGGCCGCCAGAGGTCCAAGGTGTTTGTAGCTCAACTTAGGTTATGGACCTAACCCGAGGTGCTGTGGGTCCTGCCTTGGTATGCATTTCCAGTACACGTAATAAGCGCGTTAGTAACATTTTGCTACTCACCATAAATATAAATCCATACGAGATTTTCCGACTCTACTCTCTTATTTTCAAATGCTGGAGCTACCGAGGATTCAAGAGGGAACAGGGCACTAGTGCACTCGAAGATGCAATTGCAGATGGTCGACTCGAACCACGCCAAAGATACGCGTAGATGCCCCAGACATGATGTACGCGAGGTTGGGTGCGCGAAGTATCAGGTCCGCAGATGGATGCAACCGATGATAGGTGCGCATCTCGCACGCAATCTTAGCTTTAATTTTTCTCTATTTCAGTGCGATTATCTCCTCCGTCGTGCTAAAAAATCGCGGTGGTAAATCTGAAATCAACAAGCCAATCAAAAGTGCAGCTGGACGCCATAAAGGGCCACAAGAGGATCCACAGGTTCCCTCTAAAGCCTCAGGTCATCCATCTCCAGACTCGAGGCGCAAGTGTTCTGCATGACCATCTTGCACATGGCATCAATGGTGTGGGGAGACGACACCTCCCTGAGGCTCAACTTACGGCGCACCAATCACAACAACGAGCATGCATAGCTGGATGTCGCGCAGTGCCGCGCGCTTTAACGAGTGTGGGCGACGATGTGATGCGCTCGATTTGCCCCCAACTTGTAGACAAGGGTACCTGACGGATGTTGATGTTGATCCTCGAGACGCCAAGGCTCTGTCGCTAGACAAGTCGCCTTCCCTCTCGGAACTCACGGGGTCACAAACAGTCACTGGACGGGTCAAATGGCGCAGCAGACATATTACTGCCATTCAGTCGAGGACTCACGCAAGAACTGTCCATGGTTGTGTCAAATTCCCTTTCTCTCCCAGTAAGACGAAGTACGAGCCCGTCGCCCTAGAATATTTGCTTCTGGCTGTGCTACAGCCGGAGGTCCGTGAGACACGGAAGTTAAGAGCAGAAGCGTTTCCTTCTTTCCCCCTTTTCTTTCTTTTTGTGGGGAGCAAAACAAGAAACAAAAAGCTAAAAAAGGAACGGTGCAAAACAGCACAGCACTTCTCTGTTTCAAGATCGGCAAGGGATTGTGAGATCTGGATAGAGTTCAGATCGGGTGGAACTTGCGCAAGGAAGGAGAGGGGGAAGCATGAATTGTCCGCTCTGTGATCTTTTGATTCAGAGGGGGGAAAATGATTCGAGTTGTTTTCGCCCTACGGTAAACACCTGAACCTGAGGGTCGTGGACGGATCCCTTTGCCGCTCGATTGTACAGTTGGAGAAGAGGCGGGTCCCTTCGGATATATATGCTCGGCATATTATATGATTCAAGAGCGCCATGAGGGCTGGGCATGCAGTACTGATGCCTTTCGTGCCCGCCTCTGGAAACACCTCCCCTATCCACGTTTTGCTTCCACGGGCGCACTCACTGCTGTTTGTCAGGCTGTGAAAAAAAAAAAAAAAAAAAAAAAAAAAAAGAACCCCTAGGTCCATGCGGTGCCATTGATGGTACAGAGGGCGCTCACCGCTGGCTAGGGTACGACGAGCGCGGTCTCACGCATTAGTGGGAGGCCATGTGCGGTATTCAACACATATTCTGGGTGGATGGTGGATAGTGCCTTTGCTCTTATGAAGATCAGCAGCGCGCAAAATTAGCAACAACGGAACTCGTGGAAATCGTTGAAAGGGAGAAGGGAAAAAAAAAAAAAAAAAAAAAAAAAAGAAAACGGGATATTAGGCACATATTATCAGAGCAAAAGAGCAAAAGAGCAAATGCTGTTGTTGGTGTGCCTGTTGGTGCACGGGAATCATGGGCTCGACACGGGGTGGTCAAATTACACAGCACGGCTATCTAGAGAGCAATGGGTTGCGGGGCCCGTCAGGAAATCTGTCTCCCACGTGCTCGTCTCTATTTCCATCCCATGCGGAGTGCCTGTTCCTTCCTTATTAGACGGCTGACAGGGAATCAGGAGTAGCGCGTTTCAGCGGGTGGAACTGTGGAGCTGCGGAGCCACCAGATGATGCGGCGAGCCGTGACGGCCCGCGGTTGGCCAGCAGGCTTTGCCTCGATCTGAATCGCCCAAGGATTGGCCTGCCCGACTCTCGTCAAGCCAACGCGAACGCTTATGCCAGCCGGGAGCGAGGGAGGAAGGAAGAGTGAATTGTTGCAGCCGTGCCATGGGGATGCTGGAAGCTCATTTCGCTGGTCGCTCCCATGACGTCACCGCGAACTTGTCGCAATTTCATCGCGCTGCTCGCTGCCAGGGATATGGGATCCTGATCAACATAGCTCATGCCCTATCGAGTGTATGTGTACGGAGCACTTACGGAGTACACAGATCTGGAGTCGTCGGTTTGGTGGCCGTCCGCGTCCGTAATTTACTTTTTGTGCCCATGTTTTGTGCCTCAGTGCATGGACCTGTCTCTGAACCAGCCTGTGGCCGTCCCGATGACATCACAGGCACAGTGCGATGGAAGTCCCGGGCTACTCACTTTGCGGTGCCAGCTTGTGCTTCTGGGCCGTTGTTGCATTTGCAACATGTACGGACGACATGCCGAGACCGAGACATTCGTGCCATACTGAGCAAGATGTGTTGGAAAAAGAGATGTGTTTGTTGTTATCCCGCTTTCTTGGCTGTCGACCGTTATAAACACATGACACTGCAGAGTACGGAGCAGAGTACTCCGTACTCATGCCTGGTCCGTAGCTCGACCTCGTCGCACCAATCGTCGTACGGACGTACCTGCATTCAAAGGTGGACCGAGCTTCAGGCTCGAACCTGCAGACTCGTTTGCAGGGGGTGAACAATGCTGCATTTCCGCAGCAGGCTGGGCCCCCAGCAGGCCTGCCGTGCAACGACAAGATATTAGAGCTCCCGCTCCACAGGACTTTTAGCACGCACGGCACGTTCCTTGCGTGGGAGGTGCAATCAGGCGGGGAGGCATATAACACTGATGAGTGTGGGAAAGGGGTGCAAAACGCCAATTGTGGGTTCAAGACAACAGGAAGCCATACCAGATGCCCAAGATCTGGTGTCTCATCCGGCCGCGGAGAGGCAAGACACAATCTCGGCAGGGAGGCCGCACCGCAAAGCTGTAATATAGTATGGACCTTGATCAAGTGAACAAACGCCAGAGCTGTCTATGGGCCAAGAACGAAACAGGACAGTGGATCGACAAGCTGCCGGCTCATCTGTCTGCTTGCATTGAGATCTCATTGCTCGGCTGTGCATCCAACACTCAGCAAGCACATTGCCATAACCAGAGCACAGATGTACTGACTGTGGTAGGATTTCCATTCCCGCGACTCGGACTCGGCACTCCGTACTCGGTACAGTAAACAAGGGAGTAGTAATATGTCCCTTTGACAGTTGTAACGCCGCAGATTGGTCGGACACCCACGTCTCCGGCCTCACCTCACCTGAAGAAGACTCAAGGGATCTTGCTCCGTATTATTGTTGCTCCGTAACCCGTCCATACAGCAGTAGTCTGCTCATGCAGGGAGCCCATGTTGTCTTTGAATACCTGTTGCAGGCTACGGATATGCAGAGAGCGACAAAGCACCTGGATATCTTTGCCAAGCAGCAGGAGCCCAGCCACCAGACCATCGCTGGAAAATGCCAAGCATCATCCTTTGATTTTCAGTCCTCGCCAGAGAGCTGAAAGCGACATTTCGTGCCTGCCTGAGAAGAGAAGCAGAAAACGGTGATATCCTCGTCGCGGTGTGCCACTGGAATGCAAGGTACCGTGCCGTCACGCAGGACCCCAGGTCCGGCTGCGACTAGTTAGTACTCGTTGCCTCGATGGAACGCCACGGACGCGTGCTCATTGGGAGCATGCAGAAGCTTTCGCCAGCCAGGACCGTTTCTATGAAGTACTGCAAAGTGGTCCAAGTGCGACGGTACTCGTGGCGCAATGGGCAGCGGGGCACCGAGTACGGAGTAAACGGTGGCAGAATGTGCTGGACGGACCATATGAAGCTGCATGACTACTATTAACATATTATTAACCTATCCGTATGTGTGTTATTAAATTGCGAGATGTCGGTCATCCTGGCCTCACGTAGTTTACGACTGTGCATGGTTTCGTCGACCACTGATGCCACCAAGCTTTTTGTCTGGAACGAAACCGATGACTGACTGACTGACTGACTGACTGACTGACTGACTGACTGACTGACTGACTGACTGACTGACTGACTGACTGACTGACCGACTGACTGACCGACCGACCACATCTGGCTATGTAAACATTACCAGTGCGTAGGTATTTGGTGTGTTGGCGATTCTGTGTTGGTGTGCTTGCTTTGGTGTGCTCACTTGTTTTTGGTGTGTACTCACTTGATAGTGCTTGGCTGTAATACTCCGCAGTCAGTCTGGCAGTCTGACTGACAGTCGGCCTGGTGTCTCACGTCGGGTTCCAGTCGCATCAAGCAAATCGGATGTGACAGCAACAAGTGCTGCTGGCAAACCATGGTCAGGAAAAGGAACCGTGTCATGTCATGCCGGACTGCCCCCCATCCCTGTCCTGTCTGCCCACAGCACGAGTAATTGCAACAGGTCAGACACGCGACGGAGCCCACTGGTTGTGGTGCAGCAAATTAAAAGAATGCAAGCCAGCTTCTACTCCGTAGTATCAGTCAAACATGTGTAGGGAGTAAAGTGCTTGCTCTGACCAAAAATCGTGGTGGCGCGCGAACATAGCAATCAAGGCCGCGGCTTCTGAGTGGGCCTGGCTTAGGTAGTGGTGGCCACACCGTCGTCCGCTCTTGTACAGTGGGCGCACTCGATTGTCACAGATCCAACGGCTGGGCCTTTGGACCTTATGCTCGCTGCGCCCATTGAACCCGCCCATTTGTTCCATTGGCCAGTTTGCGAGTCGCCTATTCTACCGCAGCGCACCCTAGCCACCACCACTCACAGTGCTTTGATGACTGTCCTGTGCCTGTCCTGTCCCTGGCTAGCACCTGGTTTGGTTGTCTTGCAATAATGGCACCAGACACCAGACACACCAGACACACCAGACCAGACATCACTGGAAGCTGGGCAGTGGAAGAAGCTTGGGTCCTGGAAGCACTTGCGCCGTTCACCTCCTGGCCCCTTTCGTTCTCCCTCCATGTCATGTCCCCTCCATGTCCCCCCCCCCCATACCCATACCCATATCCATACCCATACCTACCTAGGTACCCATACCCATCCATGTCCATGTCCATATGTCCATGCCTGTGCCCATGCCCCAGCATCGTTCTTCTTCTTGTGTTTAAACCCCCATGTACGGAGACGAAGGACTTCCCCTGAAACGGAGTACTCGTCCGTACTTTACTTCTCGTCCTTGTCGTCCTTCCCTCATTCTTGCTCCTCTTGCTTGCATTGCAGCTGGCTTCGTTGTGGCCTCATCCTTCTCTCCCTCCTTTCCTCATCCCACCAATTTGCCTGCTTCTCTTCTCTCGTGGCGTAATTTTTGTTTCCTCCCATCCTTCGTCGATGACTGCGTGCCTAAGCAAGCTGCATTGTGTTTGCCACTAAGCTGCGCTCAGCTTGCTTCCTTCAACTCGCCAAACTATCAGAAACACGATTCCTCCTTGCCAAGTGCATTGTTTTCTACGACGTTCGACTGACATTGACCTTTTCTCACGAATCCAATCCTTTTCCACAAATCGACATCTAGACGATGCAAGACGACTTCATTTGACTATTCATCCCGACCTATCGACTTACGACTTGTTCCTCCTGCATCATTTGCAGCTCGCCCCGTCTCCACTCTTCGCAACCGTCGCGTTTACTTGCTTCAATTCGCTGTTGGGCGAGCTCCCCAACTTGTCAAGTCAATCTCAGCATAAACGACCCAAATTTGATATTTTCTGTTGAAAAAAAGACCCAACTGTGCTGCCTTCACCATCGTCATGTTATGAACAAGACTCAGTAAGGAATCTTGGCAATTGGGTGTCTTCACTTGAGCTTGCGCAGCCTGCATCGAGGTATAATCGCAAACATGCCTGCCCCAAAGCCCCCTTCATCTTTGGACAACTCTTGTACTGTCATATACAACAACACGCTTTACTCCTATGCTCCCGATGGTTTTGTCTCGATAGCCCTCGAAGATGGCGCCAAGTGGAAGACACTTGGTATGGGCGTAAAGGTATCCGGTGCAACCTGCGTCGGCTCCGCGAGGCCCAAGAATACCGACCCTGCATTTTTCGTGATTGGTGGCCTTGCAGCCTCGGACAGCTATACAGGTCTCCAGAAATACACATTTTCGACGGGGAAATGGACTACCATTACACCCACAAACCTGGTTACGAAGCACCGGCAGTGGCATACGTCTGCGTATATCGAAGCCTCGGATACGATCCTCGTTTTTGGTGGCAATCAGAACGGCAAGGCTGGTCCATCGGCGGATACATTTTCCATCTCTGCATCTGAGCCTTACACGGTGACTACGCCGCCATCTCGCCCGCCACCCGATAGTCCGCCACCAAGTGTTGGACCACTCATAACCAAATGGACAGATTCCGACCTGGTCATGGTTGGAGGAGGCACTGGACCGGAGAATACCAAAGTTTTCTACTTCAATCCTGAGGCGGGCTGGCGCTTTTCTGGCGCGAGCTTGGCGGAACCGCTGGCAAAGGACGCGAACTCGATGCATGGCATCTGTATCAGCGGAAGTGATGGCTCATCAAGCCTGGTGCTGTTTGATCTTGGCCAGTCCCCGAACAAGGTATCCCGCGTCGTACTGCAGGATGCCAATGGCAGGCCAAAGGCCAAGTCTGCTGTTATTTCGAGACATGTTGACACGGGCGCACTGGGCTTCGGCAAGCGAGGCCTTACCTTGTCCAACTGGCCGGAATATAATGGCACATTAGCGCCTAAGAATCCAAGACCAAACTCTGCTATGGCACAAGCCCCGAATGGCATGGTTGTGTTTTCTGGCGGCAATCCCGAAGATCCAATCTCCCTGTTTGATCCCACGAAAAACAGCTGGATTAATGCTACGACATTCTTCACCGAGAGCGAACAGAAAGTGCTCTCCGCCGCGTCTACAACCTCATCGGCTTCTGCCACCAGCACCCTTTTCACATCCACCTCGGCCTCGGTCTCAACCTCAACTTCAGTCTCGACCTCGACCTCGACCTTGATCTCGACGTCAACCTCAACCTCAACATCGACGTCAGCCGCAGCGACATCAATCACGGCCGCAGTTGCGCCACCACACTCCAACAAGACTGGAGACTCTGGGCTAAGCTCCAACACAATTCTAGGTATTACACTGGGCTCGATTGCTGGTTTTCTGGTCCTTCTTGGCATCATACTCTTCCTTTTGCGACGTCGCAAGAAAGGTGTCCAGAACGCGGAAGCTGGCAAAACCAATTCCTTCTCGAATGAAAAGGACATGTCAGCCTTCAATAGAAGCACTTTCTGTCCCCCTGGCCAACTTCGGGGACACCGCTCCGAACCCTCGGCAGAGTCGTATTCCTCTGTTGCTATTCTGATGGGCCGGGTGAATAAGGAGAAATCTGGTCTATCACGAAAGTTGAGCAATGACACAACGCGCAGCTCTGCGAGCTCTCTGCATAAACAGTTGAAAAGCACCATTAGCAAACCCATCCCACAAACAATGCAAAGTCCCGCTCTGCAAGCCAACGACGAACGCGGTGTGGCATTTGCTCCATCTGTTGCAGAGCCTCGCCCTCGGACTGCTCGGACGGAAGCCAATGATGGCACTCGTCGAAGCTCAGGTTGGAACCGTTACTGGTCAGGTGGCAGTGCCCTCCAAGTGCTTGGTATTGGCCATGGTAAGAGGACCACTGCCACCTCTGAGCAGAGCTCGCGCTATTCCCAGGCGGGTAACGATGTTTGTGTTACGCATGACCCTGCTTCGGTACCACCACTGAGCTTTGATGGCAGACCGCGAGTCAACAGTGTCAACTCTGGTAGTCCGACTGTAGCACAAAACATTGTCGAGATGCCATTTACGCAAAGCATGTCAGGAACTATTGAACACCCCATATCACCGGTGTCATCAGGATATTCCAGCGGCATTCCGGAGAGTGTCAATGAAACATGGGATCCGATGGAGGCAAGCCTACCTTGGGGCGCCAACCGTGCTCCAAGCAGTATCTATGCCCCTGCCGCATACAAATCTCCTGGCGCTCCCGGCGGCTCTACAACACAAGAGTCCCCTTCCAGAAACCATCCAAGGCCTCATTTTGCCAAGGATTCAACGTCTGACATGAGCTGGCTCAATCTGGATGATCAGTCTCGGGTCTAAGCCTGCCCTTGGGTTGCAATCACCTTGTCGGAAGTACCTGCTGGCATGATTATCTATGCGCTCATCTTTTTCACAACCCGGCTGACTTAAATTCTTGATATCCCATGGTCAAAGCATGCTGCTTTTACTTCGTAATGACTCATCCTGTGTGCCATACTTGATCCACAGCCATGGTGTTGGTATCGTCATTTTGCCAGAGAGCATGGCAATATGCTTCGCTCAGTTTTTGATTTATGAAGGTGTGCGGTTTCTAGTGTGTGGAAACCTACAGCGCAAAAGCCTATCGCTCGTTGAACGACTACACCTTCACCTATCTCTGCCCTTGGCCTTGACTGGCTCACTATATACTCCGGGAGCAGGGCCGCTTGTTTCGTCAGCACCATACATGACCTGGGGTCTTTAACTCAGTATGTGGACAAATTTTGGTCCCGCTGTCTTGAGGCTCGCGCCAATTTTTCTTTCATTTCCATGAATTTAAGACTCTAGTCGACCTGCGGCGTCCTACTTTTCATTTTCTCCTTGTTTTTATTATATCTCGGATGTTCGGTCTGGCATGTTATATATCACCACAACAACATGATGACCAATCTTTAGTTATCTGTAATTCGTTGAAATGAGGAGGATTACCACTCTGGAATCATAAAAAGTTAGTTGGAGGGATATAGAAACTACCAGCGGGGCGATGGGATATGTTCTCTTCCATGTGAGCGCACCCGGGTCTTGTACAGCCATGTAGCTAGCTACAATTCGAAAACTGAAGAACCTTTTCTCACGCAAGTTTTTTGGGCACTCGAGCGATGACGCTGCATGACGGCTCAAGAATCCCCCAGCGTGTGTGGCTGATTACTATCAGTTTAAACCAGCAGGACGTCGCTTTTGTTCCTAATACTGACTAAAAGGACGTTAACGTGATGTGAATAACCTAGGAACCTTCAGTGGTGGACCGAAGAGGCGATAGGATGAACAGGTATCAAGTAGCATGGAGTCTAGTAGGTCTCGTGGCGTATATTGGGAGAGGCCAAGTCTGGGGCTTGGCTAGAATATGTACAATGGAAGAAGTGAGTCGAGACAAGTCCTTCGATCCTCTTCTGGCATGACAGTCTTTATTTGCCATGTGAAGCAGAAAGTTGAAGAAATCCCAGTTCAATTCTGGAAGGCTTCGGCTAGGATCTGGATCTCATTAAAGTACGCACTGTACAATGACGTGATATCATGAAGCCGGGCGTCGACGAAACAAGGCCTATTCAGGCTAGGCAACGGTATTAAGATGCCTTGCCTCTAAACGTTGTTTCGCCTGCCGCCATGCTTGAGCTAACATGCCGCACTAAGCTTGCTACACACTTGAAAATCGAGCTGCTCACTGTTGCTCGCCGCCTGCCTTTTTTTTTATTCTATCCTCGTCTACTTTTGGAGGATGATGTGGCAGACCGACTTGGGCAACGGCCAGGGTCGTCGTAATAAAAGATGAGGTGGTGGCCCTTCTGCTAGTCCCATCAACTAGATTCGATTGGTCGGGTTGTCGACCAGATGAGCCAAGATGTCTGATATCTTATCCAGTAACTGCCCGTCATGGCGATTCCCCGAAGGAGTCAGATTTGGCCGGAGCCGATCTATCTGGAGTCTGGTTGCCGCATGTGACGACTAGCACTGCCGACGGCCGCGTAGATCGATGGCAGATGACCGGTCGTGCTTGGCAGGGAGTCGTGACACGGATTTGAGTTATTCAAGCTTATACTGGACGAGAAGGGAAAGGGGAAAAAAGATGTCATAGGTGCCAGGGTTAAACTATACGTATGCGTCAGGACGTTTTATGTTTGAGCTAGATGAATGAAGTCACAGTGGGCGCTGCCAAATCTGCTTCTCCAAATACCTAGGTACAGTAGGTATCTGACTTCACAGCGCCCTTGTTGCCCTGTTGACGCTGATGACGATGACAATGGCGACTGCTGATCGCAGCAGGACTGGCATTGCCGGATGATGTGGGAGGAGGGGAGGAGGGGACGAGGCTAAATAAGACGTAGAAATCAGTGCCGCCTGTTTCGGGTGTTTCCAAGCCATTTACCGCCAGGCGCCGATGCAGGCGGCAGTCTCTTTACGCCGCATGCAAGATTCCAGAAGTCCTTACCGAAAGTTCGATGGAAGGATATCCACATGGGAACAGAAGGACGAAGCATGATTGGCCATGGCCATGTGTTCATCCATTGTACTTGGGCACCTGTGGTAGTGTGCCTGCCATCGCGCGCCAACTCGTATTCTGGGTACAGTGACCAGCTATTTTCGATTGTAAGCCGAGAGACCACGTCTGTCCTATCTTTGACAAGCATATGACTTGTCGCCAGAGTCCGGGTTAGCGCGCGATGGTAGGAAGCTGGGCTTCCCGAAGATGGAGTAGCATATGTACCTTGGTAGGTAGTAGGTAGGTACCCAGGTACTGGTGGCCCATCCCACTACTGGCGCTGATGGATGACGTTCGGAAGAAGGTCGCCGTCCCAACATCTGCCGTTATTATCACCAAGCACAGCTCAGCTCCACCAGACGGCTGAACCAGGCCCGGCCAGAAGAGACACCGTACAGTGCACAGGCGCGCAACGAACGACCATGTGGCCTAATCTGCTTGTGTATTGTGTATCAACTCAGAGGGCAACGCGTCAGCATCAGGACTTGGGTAAATGTCAAGTCCAGGACAGGAACGGGCTCGCGCAGGTGAGAGAAGTAGTCCAGCCCAGAGCAGCATCCATCAGTCAATCAAGGGGACGGCTGGAGGAAACAGGAAGGATTTACCCCGTTGAGCACTCTGAATCGAGCGTTGAGCTGACCGAAGTGATTGTTGCTGCCGGCTGCCCCCCCCCCCCCAAAAAAAAAACAGATCACAAGGGGGTGGCCACTTTAAACCGACCCTCAGCACCGGCAACGGAGTGAGCAGCGAGGATCGGATTAAATTGACGCCCGTGTGCCCCCGCGTGCCTCCCCTCTGTCCCCCTCTGTCCCCCTCCGCCCCCATCCACCAGAAACCGCCTGTGGCCCCAACCCAGTGTCAGTCCACCAGAAAATCAATCATTTAACGGACTGAATCTAGAACGTATATACACGGTCTGACATTTCAGTTAAACGGTCACCTGCTGCCTATCTACCCTATCTACTAGGTACTCGGTCACCAGACCAGTTGCCGGCCCCAGCCAGAACCTGCAAGATCCACGCCGCCTGCAAAGCTCCTGCCAATCCAAGGTGGAAAGACTGGACCCTCTGACCAAAAAAAAAAAAAAATCGATATCGGCTGCACCAACCTCCGAGAGAAGGAAGCCGTCTTTGCTTCTATTGCTTCTTTCTTTTTTCCATCCTTCCGCCTCGTCTCTGGCGAGCTCACGGGCAGCAGACGTCAAGCGCTTGATGTCTCGCTTTTGTGTTCTTCTGTTTTCTCATCCCAACACAGAGAACCAATCTGCCCGGTCTCCCTACGTTACTTGAGCGACAACAAGTCGGATCAATTCGCGCGCACTCGCCGAACGCTTGTGTGATCGCGTACAGCCACAACCCGCAACCCCTCCTACGCCAGATAATTTACTCGATAAGACGGTCCCGAGGGTCAAGACTTGAAATCGACTAGGGCAGTCATCAGCTCACTAATGCATTTGCGAAGAGAAGCTATTCAATTCTACTCCAGCCACCAATTCCCTGGTCTCTCTCCATCTCCATCTTGCGGGACAATCTGCATGCGGTGGCGCAATCGACTGTCATGATGGCTTCAACAACCTGGGATGCCCAGGACCAGCATATGGCCACGACTACCACCGAGGACGAATTCAATCAATTCCTCGATATGGGCGGCTTGGGGACCATGAGCGAGACCATGCAGTTCGACTTTCACGGCTTCCAGGATGCATCTTCGCAACCCATGATGGGCCAGCACTCGCAGCACCAACATTCACACCACCACCACAACCACCACCACCACCGGCACCAGCATCAACACAGACAGCAAGCTGATGCCATCATGGGGGATGCTGATGCGGCACATATCATGTCCCATGGTGATGCTCTGCTACAAAGCCATACCCCAGCCATGGTCACTACCGCCGGCATGTCGGCTCAACTGCTTGCTACATCTGCTCCCAGCGACACCATTTCCAGCATTGATGCTCAAATCCAGTATTTGCAGCAGCAGAAGTTTCACCAACAACAGCGCCAACTCCAGGAACAGAGCGCAACCTTCTTCTCCCATAAGCACTCTGTTCCCCCTACACCTCAGAGCCTTGAGATGACCCCCGGCAGCGGACAATTTTACTCTCAACCGGAGCAGATGCCGCAGCGATCATCTTACGAAAGAGGATATAACCAGGGGATGTCAGAGCATCAAGATGTGAGCCTTTTCCTTTCTCCCTCCCCCAATCGCGCCCCGCGCCCAACTAGACGACCCGTGAGATTGGTAGAGTCTGAATACAGATCTCTTTGCCAGGATGCCCAACAAACACCATGGACTGATTGACTGACCGACCACATGCAGATGGCTTTTACACCGCTGGTCTCGCCTGCAGTAACCCCTCTCGATCCCCATTTCAACATGGAGAATGCCTTCGCGGTCCCCGGTGCATACTTTAGTCCTCTCACATCACCAGCTCTACACGCACAGAATGATTCATCTTCTGCATACGATCACAGCACGCGGTCCAACAATTCACCGGTGGAGATGGATCTGGAAGCGCCTGCAGTTGCGCTAGCCGCTGGAGCAAGCACGGACTTGTCGAAGAAGGCCAGGAAAAACAACGCTGTCAAGGCAAGAGGCAAATTTGGCGTCAAGAACTCGCCTATTGCGAAACCACAGCGTCGGAAGACAGGCCCCAGTCCTGGAATTGTGTCCCAGGTGCTGAATGAGGTGGACGAGAGAAGCATGCAATCTTCAGACCAGGGATTTCTTCCACAGCCGGCTACATCCATTGAAGGCTCGGAAGAAAATGCCTCTGTATCTCCTGAGAACTTGGCTGAGATGCCTCCGCCTCCTGTCCCGTCGCGACGGTCGACAAGCAGATCGCCATATATCCAGGCTCAAAGTAGTAGCTCACAGCAGCCGACCCCTCGCTCCCTGGCAGAAGAGCAGAAACATTATCAACAACAGCAGCAACAGCCTCATCCTGCAACACCAGCGTCGTTGATGAAACTTCCTGCTTCCAAAACCAAGACTGAAATACCGCCGGCGACCAATCAGGAGCACAATACGGTCACAGACAACATCGAATCACTTGAATTACCCGAGTCAATATCTAATCGACCTCTTGCCCCCATCAACACTTCTCTTATGTCCCCCTCTCCAAGACTCGAGTCGAACTCATCAGGAAGCACATCACAGCAGCCTTTGCAGTCTCCAGTCATTCGGACCCCAGGGACGATATCTGCCAGCCAAAGCCCCCAATTACGCCCGGCATCGTCTGGCCCTAGTGTTCGTAAGACGCCCCAGCTGGCTTCAAGAAATAGCAGGACACGATCAACAGGCTCAGTCCATGCCTCGCCTGCCTTATTGCCCCGAATATCACCGAATATCAAGCCACTTCTACCTGGAACCTCTGGCATTTCGATAGAAGACACAGCCTCCAGACTTCTCATGACCAAGTCGAATTATCAGAATATTCTGGAAGGGAACACAGTACCTGGTGTATCATACCCTACCGAGTTGTCGACGAATCTGACATCTAAACGAACGTCCCACAAGATTGCTGAGCAAGGGAGGAGAAACCGTATCAACTCTGCGTTGCAAATCATGGCGAGTCTTTTGCCGGAGCGGCACATGATCGAGGATGGCGACGAGACTGAAAAGAAGGAGAGCAAGGGACAAGGGAACATGCCCAACAGCAAAGCCAGTGTTGTCGAAAATGCCATCGTTCACATGAAGCATCTACAGCAAGAAAACGTGGATCTGAAAACGGAGGTACAGCAGCTGAAGAGTCAGCTGGAACAATTACAGGGATCCAAGGCAACATGAACGCACTTCAAAACCTCTATAAGATGCGCAACAAAACGACAACAAATCGAGGTTAAAGTCAATTCAAACAGTATCTTTCTTCTGGGATTCCACGCATATCGATAAACCCTTTCTCTCTTTCTTGGAACTTGTTATAGTGACTGGGAGATGACTGGGAGTCCAGACCAGAAAGCAGACAGGAGGATGAGTTCTGTGAGGTCATTGAGCAGCTGGCGTATGGCGGCCGGGTTTGATTTGGGTGCTATCTCTTTACATTTTTGTCAGAGGCATATTTAATTTCGCGCGGCTCGATCTATTAAAGACGGTGGCGTTGTCTTTTGCCTGTGAGCGAATATATTTTCGTCCCTCAGCTGTTTGGATATACAGTTCCTTTGTTGATACAGAGGAGGTTTACATAGAGGACTGGCGACGGATTCGGGTGTCTGTAGGCAACTTGTTTTAATGTTGCTCCTCCATATTAGTCAGACGAGACATGATTTCTAATGAACTCTAAATATAATGTCGACGGCGCAACTGGGGCTGCAAGAACGATCAGGACGGCCGCCTTCAGACATATTCCTAGGCTGTCAAGAGGCACGCGGCGTATATCAAGAGGTTTCTCTGTCCGCAATCCACAGGTTTCTTGCTCATCTTCTAATGACATCCAGAAAGTTGTCCCATTGTGACTGCGTGAGAGACACGGACTCAAAAACCACCGGCAGGAGCTTATGCCTGCAAAGCTCTCAGAGGCTGGAGGGTCAAAGACCTAGGACTCTGCCAAGTCCGCCATGACTGGTACGGTCATTATGATCTGATGGCGGATCTCTTTGCAGGAATCAGTCAAACTGAGAGGATTTAGGATCAAAAGAGGCCGAATGCAGATCAGAAGCAGCTCTTTCGGCAACCAGGGAAGGCGATTTGCGTGAGGCTTCTTTTGCCTTGAGTTTCTTCCGAGAGGCATCAACCCAGGTATCAGTCATCATGATGGATTCTCAACTTCCGGCTTGGACAACACGTCCACGTCCAATTGCTCCATAACCTCGAGCACAAGCTTCAGACTGTCCATGAAAGAATTCACAGCCACCCGGAGCATGCGATTCGTAGTAGCCTGGTAGCGCACCGTCAGGACGACATCATCAGTTTCGCCTTGACCAGCCGAGCCCTGGTCTGCAGGACCTGTGGAGAACTGTCTCTGGACGAGGGGGGAAAGTTCAGGATCGACTTGGAGGGCTTGGAGGGCGGTGGTGGCGAGTCGTGCCGATGGGAGAGGCACTCGTAGCGATCTGTGTTGGTGTGTTGGGAAACTCGAGTGTCAGTGAGTGTGAAACACACACATGATGACGAGGAGACTGTAAGGAAGGCGTGCTATCTTGGGTGGCGGTGGTGTTATCACAATGAGAGACAGGGGAAGACGTACAGTGAGCATGGGAACTGATTTGGCGACGCCATGGTGAGGGGAATAAATTGTTGCGGCTGAAATAACAAGAAATGGTCGCCGGGCCACCCACTGCTCCGCAAGCCAGAGGACTGACGAACTAGACGACGGGTGTTGTGTTGGTTTGGTTTCTGGTCGGGAAACGAGACGCCGGTCGCGTGTTGGTGTGTTTTGAACGGTTGGAGCACTCGCCTCGGCAGGAATGCGGAGGAGGTTGAGATTTTTGGAGCCTTTTGGAGCCTTTTGTCGCAGGTTGACGTTGATGGGAGTGGCGACTTGGCGACTGGTTGGCGCTTGTTTAGGCCTCGGGTGTGGCTGGAATGGGCGGCGTTTGGAGGGCTTTGGCCCAAGGCCCCACAGGAGGTTTATGCGGTGAGCCACACCAAGGTGAGCCGTTGGGCTGGCGGGGACCGGGGGGTGTTGCCGTTGCCGGGGCGACGGCATCGGCCCACAACAAGGCCATCCACCTATGCACCACCCTTTCTCCTCTTTCTTGTTATTGAGCCGGGGTGCTTTCTGCAGCGAAAAAAATAACATGGCGACCACACACAAGTCCACTCCGGCATAGAATAACAACAAGCGACATCACTTTGTACCTCTGGTCTCTGCCTGCACAGCCGCTGCAGTCAGTACAAAGCATTATATTCACCGGGTCCATCTGGAGGAAAACCGCCTTTGCGCTTCTTTTCCCTCTCTTCTCTTTATACTTACAAAACCATCGTGGATGCCAGCTCGGTCTGCTGTCGACTCTCTCTTCCTTTTTGCCCTTTTCCCCTTCGTCTTCGTTGCTTCAACCCGCTCCGACTCGAGGGGATAGCGAAAGCATAGCTACGACTGGGAACTCGAATACCGCTGCGCCCGCGCTTCCGAACTTTGCCAAGCAGTGATACAAGTTTCCGTGCGCCCGCATTCTGTTTGTTGGTGCATTTGAGAGAGGCTGATCTGTGAGGGGGCTGTTGATTCCGAAGCCGAAACACACTGTTGCTGCGTTTTGCAGGAAAAGTTCGTCACTACGAGGTCGCAACAATAAGGTGGCTAAGCGTCGAAGCCGCCTTGTGTTCTGTTCGCCCAACAAGTCTGCTGCACGGCGTTTGCCTGTTGAGTATAATTCTTGGAGAGCGGCACAGCTGCATCGCGGAAGAGCGTGAGCCTGGAATCAATGGCTCCTTCTTCCAGGCACGCGTCCAATATGGGCCAAATCATTGAGTATATTCCGGGTATGTTCCTCCTCAAACCACAAATGGCTGGCATTGACGCAATTTGCCTGCACTATGGTTTTTGTTTGCCCAAGAGCGTGCGATCCGCCGTCTGCACTCCACGTTTGCATGGCTGGCCCGGGTGCCCTCATCGTCGTGTCATCATCGACATCGAGTCTGAGCTTTGCCGCTGACCCCTTCCTCCTCAATTGCAGACCGCCTCTATCTCGGTGCATATGCCCATCCCCCGAGCGCCGACACCCTGTTTCCAGGCAGTGAACCACCAGTCTCGCCGAAAAAGCGCGCGCTCAGAGCCGTAGACTCGATCTCATCAACGACCAGTGGCCGCCCTGCGCCATGCTACTTCACCGTCGACGACAGCCTCCTGTATAATGCCTTCCATCACGACTTTGGCCCGCTGCACATTGGCCACTTGTACCGCTTTGCCATCCACTTCCACGACATCCTTGGTGCCAAGGAGAACAAGGAACGACCTGTAGTTTTCTGGAGCGCTGCTGATCCAAGAAGTGAGTGGCCAATCATGCGCCCCTAGCAATCCGGGAGGCCTCGAGTCTAGGTGCTGACTTTTGATTTCTTTCTTCTAGGCCGCGCCAATGCTGCGTGCATGCTCGCATGTTACATGGTCTTGATCCAAAACTGGCCCCCCCATCTGGCTCTCGCTCCCATAGCCCAAGTCGATCCTCCGCTGATGCCTTTCCGAGATGCCGGGTACAGTCAGGCAGACTATGGCATTACCGTCCAAGACGTTGTCTATGGTGTGTGGAAGGCTAAGGAGGAGAAGTGCATCGATCTTGACAACTTCGACCTCGAATTGTACGAAAGATACGAGCGCGTGGAGCACGGAGACTTCAACTGGATCACGCCCAACTTCCTCGCATTTGCTTCTCCTCAGCACACACCAGTTGCTAAAATCACCCCAGACTCTGAGCTGCATCCTCTCTTGCCCAGAGATTTAGACGCAGTCGAAGCGCACCCCACACTGCCTCAACCCTTCAAGAACGTCTTGACTCACTTTTCAGAGAAGAATATTGGCCTGGTCGTCCGACTAAACTCACATCTGTACTCTCCGTCGTACTTTGAGGCTCTGGGAATCCAGCACCTAGACATGATTTTCGATGATGGCACTTGCCCACCTCTCACCACCGTTCGCAAGTTCATCCGAATGGCACACGAAATGATAACCGTCAAGAAGAAGGGCATCGCTGTCCATTGCAAAGCTGGTCTCGGCCGAACCGGCTGTCTGATCGGTGCTTACCTGATCTACCGTCATGGCTTCACTGCCGACGAGATCATCTCCTTCATGAGATTCATGAGACCTGGTATGGTAGTTGGACCTCAACAACACTGGTTGCACCTGAACCAAGGCACCTTCCGCGAGTGGTGGGTTGAGGAGCGCGTCGAGCGTCGCCTGAGAAGGGAGCTGGCTGCTGCCAATCCCATGCCCAGCACACCCGTCCGAGCTATGCACAAGACAGGTCTGCGTAACGGACAAATGTCTACGCCGCCGAATCGCAGTCCTTCAAGTCGCACTCCTCTGAGCGAGGTGGATCAAGATCGCAGGAACGGTGTGCAAGAAGACTACCTGCCGGCTCCTACCCCAGGACAGCCGAGAAAGACAACGCGTGCTGCAGACCGCCACCATCCTTATCAGCGATCAGGTGTCCAGAGATCGAGTGTTGAAGAGGAGACTGGTGTTGAGCATGAAACGGAAATCATGACCATGCACCGCCACTCGCAAGGAACCGATTCTGACGAGGAGCTGCACCTCCGCATGCGGAGCCGTCGTAAGGCGGCACAGTCGCCGATTCGAAGCCCCAAGGTCCGCTCTATCAGTCAGACGACGTCAACGGTGTATGTTATCAATAATGATGCGTCTCAGGATGCAGAGAACGTTGGATCGGGTCGACGAAAGGCCCTCGATCGTGTTGCTAGTACGCCTAGCGTCATGACCAAGGTTCGCAGCAGCAAGCGCGGAGGATCCGAGTCTCCTCTACGAGCCAAGGACTCTGCAGGTGTACGAAAGACCAGCGGTCGTGTTGGCAGCGCAAGCATGTCTGCCTCTGCCACGGCAGCTTCCACGGTGCGAAAAGTCTCGGGCTCGTCATAGGGGGCCTGCCCGGCACGGCGAGTCCAGCATTGGTGACCCGAGTACATCTTTCCTGATACCCACGGCCCAACCAAAGTTTTTATGTTTCTGGCTTTTTCTATGACGATTATGACAATTCTGATGTCTTTTTGACGAGCGATCTGTGTTGCATGACTGCGTTGTTTTCTGGACATTTGTCTGCCGTGGCAGCGTCTCAGGCTTTCTTGCCGACAGCACGCGTGCAGTAGAAAGCTGATGGCTAAAGATGTCGACGATGAAGCAGGTGCCAAGTAGATGTGGATTGGCGACCATTGACCCAAAGAAACTAGTGGCCGCTACTTGCTTCCGCTGAGATGAAACGCAAGCCTTTCACGGGCTTAATGGTTTCCCTCTTCTTTTTATTATTATTGGGCATTACATCTCATGATATCGATTTGCGATGGCGTAACGGGGAAGGGAGGTACAGCAATGGTGTCCGTTCTCATGCGTACTTGCTGGCTTTTGCGACGTTTTTCTTTTCTTTTCTTTTTTGGTATTATCTTTTCCCCCCTCCTCTTCTGTCTCCAAAGCTTTCTGCTGCCGACTTGTTCCTTGATTCTTCTTCAGTCTTGTCTTATTCTATCATTGGATAATCTAGAGTTTTCCAGGCTGTTAGGAGTATGAAGGCGGAGGGGGGATTAGCGAACGTTGCTGCATATATACATGGCATGGCATGAATTTGATTACTTTGGTACATGCGGGATGGACGGTAGCATGGCTTCGACGGTGATGTGATGTGTATTGTGTCCTATCCGCTGTGCACTGTGCCAAGGTGAGACCATATTTGCCCTCGACACCAAGGCTTGTGCTGTGCCCTGCGATTGGAGGTTGCACGCCGTGAACGCGAAGCCTTGACACAGCCGTCAAGAGCCGGCCCTGTCACCAAGAGTGATGATTCGGGCCTAGCCACCGGTCTGATCGCGCTGCGTCTGGAAGCCGATTGGAAGAGTGCCGTCGTATCCTCGCACCGTCAGAAGTCTGTCCGGCCATGCCAGTATGTTGACAAGATGGCATTGGACTACACTATGTCGATGTGACCTGATCAAAACGGCATTCGTATTCCGTGGAAACTATAGACTATAGCCTGGCCAGCTCGCTCGTCGTGGCTTTGCGTTTCCATTACAGTGTATGAATGACACCCAGTCGGACCTTTTTTTTTTTTTTCTTCAAAAAGAAAACTTGTCGTCGTGCTCCATCTTGCATTCCTACGTTTCCACTAGATTTCTTTGCTCTATATCACATGTCATTCAATCGAGAATATCTCATAACAGCCATCCATGCTCGGTGTACACCCGAAGTAACTTTTTCTTGCTTTCCGTCTTTCCAATGCTTTTGAACCTTGAAACCAAATAAAAGCGCCCGGTTAAAAAATCACTTTACCCATGCTAGCAGTAGTCGATCGCAGTAATCAGGGGCAAAGCCAGGTATTGCACGTGCAACGGCCCTCGCTTCCAAAGTTGAACTCCGGTCAGTTTGCGTGCCCGACTTAGTAGACCTTCTTCTTTTCGTCGAGGCTGAATTGGCCGGGGCCACTGTTGACCAGGAGGAGAAGACCGCCGACAATGGACAAGATCTGGAAGAAATCGTACTTGGCGAAGTCCTTGTGAGGGTGGTGTTCGTGGAGCTGCGATAATGCCGTCGGCAGTGATCAGTCATGTTTCGAATGTTGTGCTGAAGATAGCAACTTACAGTCCAGAAGTTGTTGACAAACAGGTTGAAAATGCTCAAAATGACAACCAGCAAGGTAGCGCTGAACTTGGCCTTGAAGCCGACGACGACCATGACACACGCACCGGCGCCCAAGAGCGACACCAGGACGCGCCAGACGGACCACTGGCCAGTGAAGACAAAGCCAATGAAGAGGAAGATTAGCAAGACACGGCCAGCGAGCTGGAAGTACATCTTGCGATCCTTCTCATCGAGTTGGGGAAGTCCAGCAAACGCCTTGGTCTTGCGCACCCACGAGTCAGACAGAACCATGAGCAATCCACCAATGACAGACAGGTTTCGGAGGAAGAAGTTGAGGTCGAAGATCAGGCCATAGCCCAGAGCCTGGGCGACGACAACACCCATGAGACCCGCTACGGCGTAATCCGAGTGCTTGCGAGCAATGACAAAGGTGGAACAGAGAATCATGGCGATGACGTTGACCGTGAGGAAGATGTGGGTAAGACCATTAGGAACTAGGCAAAGTGTCGTTAGAAAGCACTCGTATGAGAGCTGAGCTTGAGGACCGGGTGTTCCCTCGGTAGCAGGAACTTACTGTGTCGGTAGTCGTGGAGGTAAAGAAGCTGATCAGTCCATTGCATGATGATTCGCAACGCATCTTCGAGGAACGTGACAACGATCAAAAACCGGCCAATGGCGGGCAGATAGCTGGCGGTGGGCAAGAGCTGTCGTTAGCGACGCCTGTTGCTTCGTTCCGACTGCTTTCCAGTCAAAAGTCGAGGAATTGACATTCGGATGTACTCACGGCTTGATCGGCTCGCTAAGGCTGTCGAGGACATCTTCAACCTTGCTGGTGTAAGGACGGATCTGGTCAAGGATGCCAGCACTGGACTCCTCGGCGCCAGAAGGGCCACGGTAGGCAGGAGCGCTGCCCAGACCATATCCAGAAGGACCGCGCTGCATGTCGGGAGCGAGACGATCGAGGACAGCTGTTGAACGTGGTAGGTAGCACAGGTGAGCGTGAAGCGGGGATTAGGCGATCGATCTGCCGTTTTGCACAAGACAAAATGCAGATTGGCTGTGCGATGTGGAATGAGCCAACGCAGAAGAACCGCAAGAAATTGCGTCGAGGTTCGGCGAGAGTGGTTGAATTGAAGACGTGATCCTGGCGTGGGGACAGCGTGGAGGGAGGAGGATGTCGGGCGGCGCACACAAAGTTATTAATGAATGCTCCTCGAGCTGAGGCTAGCAAGAAAAAAAAAACCGAGCTTGGTTGGCTGGTGGCTACAGGGAAAATGCAAAAGGTCGACAGCGGGTGTTGGAATTCGGAGCAGATGAGGCACAGCCGTGACAAGTCAATACAAATGGAATTCGATGCACCGACAAAACTGGCTTCGAGATGCAGAGAAGTGAACGCAGAGATGCAGTCGGAGAAGCTCTGATGGTGCTAGTGCAAGCAAGGATGGGAAGTGCTGGATGCTGGGTGCTGGGAGCTGGGAGCTGGGAGCTGGGAGCTGGGAGCTGGGAGCTGGGAGAGGGTGAGTGAGGGCGAAGGGCGACGACGAACCAGATCTGGCCTCTTGACGGCGGAAGCGTCCACTGATCGCTGATGGACAGGACAGGCTGAATCAGTCCTCAGTGAGTGGGCTGCAGCACGAAATGTCTTCCTTGAAGCCAAATTGGCGCAAATCTCAAATCATGTCATCGGCAGGCATGTTTCGCCAGTTAAGCTCCCTAATCTAGGGTACTTTATACCACGCCCAGTCTACAAGAGGCTAGAGGTACCGGACTATCTTCTGTACAGTACAGTAAGCAGCACTGGAATTCCCCGTGCCGAGTAATAATCCAAGCAATTAATGACAGACAAGAGAGCATCGCCCCTGCCGCCTCTGCTGCTCTGGCCTTGGCCTTGAGCCACTGTGTCCTTTCCAAGTCCCGTGATGGCGCGTGCCGAGCTGGCCACTTCCACTTTGTGCTTTGTCTCAGACCCACCGAGCCCGAGCTCTTCCGTCCGCCACGCCACGCCACAGCTCGTAGCTTTCTTACGCGCCTGGCTTTTCCAAATAACCGAGATATCCTATCCCACGACCCCTGCGATCATGTTCAATGAATAGTAGTAACTATTATACAATACAGCCCCTGTACGATTTCACAAAGATAAAAGCCCCCCCTTTTATCCTCCAGTCAGGTGACTCTCTAACATCTGTAATTGGTGTATCTAAGCCGCGTGGGCTGGTACGAAGCACTACCCCGCAGAGACTTGTTTTTCGACACAATTTGCCTATAAATTAAAGTATCTACTGTCTCTACGCTATGTCTCACTAATTTCTGGTCTAATATCTTAGTTGGCTTGAAGTACCCCTACAAGTACCTAGGTAGATTTGTAAAATCATTCAGGGGCTGTATTGTACATGCCTACCTAGCTGGTACCTAGGTAGGTATGTGGAGTGGGTATGACGTCATTCACTCCTGGTGCTCTAAAAATGGCCCACATGAATACGCTCTTCAGCTTTCGAAAGTCGTCATGTTCCGACTTCCACAAAAAACGATGTCAAGAGCCTACAAGTGGCTGAGAGCCCAATTCATATGCCTTGCTCTCGCCCCAGACAAGCCTCACTTTACATTTTGCCGCTGTTCTGTTTTCATAGCCTCGGTTCCCCTTGGTCATCTTGTGGTCCTTGCACTGTGTGTGTGGCCTAATACCTACCATAGAATAGCATCTCCTGCAACTGTTTATAGGACAATATATTAATTCCATCAGGTATTGTAATGGATGTTTTATAGAGCTTGGTCGCTCTTCATGAATGGGGCATATGTGTCGGTTACTTGACCATCTGCCGTTTGCCTTGGAGAGTCTAAAATCCGCAGTCCGCCCTCCTCATCATACTCAACTCGATGCTCGTTCACGGCTCTTTCGAGCTCATGACCAAGCACCTTTCGCTCTCCTGTGTTGGGATCCCATTCCCATCCTTCTCGCATCCACATCCAGCGCAGATATGCTCGAAGCTCCTTGTCTTGAGGCATCACCCTCATCCATTCGGGTTGGAATTCTGCTTCTCTTCCCTTGCAATTCCAGTCTTCTGCTCGTCCAAGTAGTTTGTCTCGACAAAATATCCTCCAACTGTCAAGTGTGTACTTTCCCTGTGTCATGTGTCCAATTTCCCATGCTTCCATGGCAAGTTGGCCATCGTCGACACCGTGTGTTACAAATGGGTTACATGCTTGTCTCGTTCGATTTGCCCCAGGTTCTGATAGTCCAGGCTCAACTGGCATGTCCCGTTTATCATAATTCTTGACTCTGTAGACTTTCCCAGGAGTAGGTGGTGTGTTTAGATATCCAGTCGCATACTTTTGAATAAACTTGAGTCTATTTGTTGCCAGACCAAGATGCCGCATCATGCCAAGCAATTCTTCGGCATTATCGGGATCAGCTAAGTGATTCGGTGACGGGAACCGCTCTTTGACTTTGTGAAAGACCGGTATGGCAACTTGCCCATTGGTTTTAATCAAGAAAGTCACTGCTATCAATAACCAAAATGGTTCGTCGGCCATCTTTTCCTGGATGAGCCCGAATTGAGAGGACGAAAGCGGCGGGAATGGAACACTGGACACAATTCCAGCAAGCTGCCGTCGTGATAATTTTTCGTCTTCAACCCTTGGAGGAAAATAAGGCGACGGTGTGCCTCGGAAATATTTGCTGGTCGGCTTTCTTGATGATATGCATTGCGGATGAACACATATGGTATGAGTAGTTCCTTCAACTCCTTCTGTTGCACTCTGAATGTTTTGCTCTCCCGTTAAAGACCCAACAGAGCCGAGCCTCGAAAGGTTATGGTCCCTATTGCTGGCTCCGAGTCGCTGCTTCTTGCCGCCATGACCATCACATGCCTTGTTTACTTTAGTACGTCCTGCAGAAATGTTGCTCTCCTGATGCCGGTAGCGTGGCTGCCTATCCAGCGCTACGGATATGGCTTCACGATGCCTTCTCTTGGCAGGATCGACACCAGATAGGTTGCTGTGAGAGACCGATCTGCGAGCATAAGGAACATGAGCAAGTTCTTTGGCAAGCGCAATGAGACGATCAGTTTCAGCCCAAGGAACAGATTCTGTATGAATTGAATACAATTCGTCCGCTAGTATGTACCATATGAACGTAAGAAGGTCATTTCCATCAAGGCTATCATGATACCGCGGTTTTGACTCTTGCATCAAAGTGGCACGACTGACGAGGTGGTCGAAGGCATCGGAGCTAGCACGAACGCTCGTGTCCACCAATCTTTTCACATGATCGGTCGGCGTATATGAAGAGCCGATTAAATGAGAAAGATAATCCCCCTCACCTTCATCCACGTCGAATGTTGACAGGACAGAAGCTCCGCAGGATTTTGTCGTTGCCATCAGTGACGGTCTCGTATATAGATCAGTCCGACGTTGCAACGGCGGGTATAGAGTAGTCAGATAAGATTCAAGGTCATGAGAGATGTGTTTTGGAATTTTATTTATCGTTGATATTTTTTTCTTTCTTCGTCAAACTGCTCATTCAGAAGACCAGAAGAACTGAAGTGGAGTTGTCAGATTAGTTACAGTATCAAAGAGCTTTTATGAGATCTTGGCACTGTGCATAGCCATGAATAATTACTATTCGAATATGTGAACAAAAAGTGGAGCTCTCAGAAGCCCTCAGGTCTGCCCGGTGTATTTCCCCGTTCTTGATGCTTCCATCAATTGGACACAGTATCGCGGAGCCAGACTATTCTCACTAGCAAGCTGTCCAAGTGAATGACGCTTGCACTGGACACATGAGCTCCCGCAACACGTTGTTGCCTGCGTAGCGTCAGTTTGGTCTGGTGCGATTGCGAGCAGACTGCCGCATCTCGCACAGCAACTGAGCCGCACGACAAGCCACCCAGTCACGTGATAGGCAGATATTGTCTACCTACTGAGGCACCCTCTTTCACCTGCGCCTCCGCTCGGATCTGGCCCTCGCAATCCATCCTGTAATTACCCATCTCAATCCTCAACGGACCCGTCTCTGACTTTTTCGAGTCCTCATTTCAATTCCAACAATAATCCATCAAAGGATGAGTAGTCGCGGCGGGAAACTCGCACCGGAAGTCAACAGGTGAGTCCCTTTATTTTTCTAGCGCGTCCGCATTTGTCGTGGTCTGTCAATCAGGTTTTCTCCTCCAAGGCATCACGATCACGGTACTGCATTTTGATCACGACCATCAGGACGCCATCTTTCATCCCCTTTCATCGCGTTTTACACGTCTAACAATTCCTATAGAGCTCTGTTCGTCAAGAATCTGAGGTAAATAGTTCCGAGTGCCCACATTCGACTCTCCGAACGCACGCAACTGACACCGACTGTAGCTACAGCGTCACTCCAGAGGAGCTCTTCGACCTTTTTGGGAAATTCGGCCCTATCCGGTATGCGCTCTTCAACAGAATCTTGTCAGCGAAGACGCAGATCACGGTAGACTGATGACTAATCCAAATTCCGTATAGTCAAGTTCGACAGGGCATTTCAAACGCCACCAAGGGAACGGCCTTTGTGGTCTATGAGGATGTCATGGATGCCAAGCAAGCTTGCGACAAGCTCAACGGGTTTAACTTTCAGAGTCGTTATCTAGTTGGTATGTTTTGTTCATCCTTGAACTAGATGTAGTATTTTCTTTGTCGTGATACTCGTTGCTTCCATCTGCCCTTCCTGTCATGATCAGGCTCGTGTCTTCTTGTTTCATTGTCTAACCGTCCCCATAGTTCTATATCACCAGCCTGAGAAGATGATCAAGTCAAAAGAGGATCTGGAAGCCCGTCGAGAATCTTTAGCGCAACTCAAGAAGCAGCACGGTATAGATTGACAATCCGACCGGCCTGTAGACAGCCCAAAAGACAAGACACCTTCCAAGTCTTCGGGCCGGTCTTTGTCACCTACTAAGTCTGCTTCGCAGGATCCCAAGACGATCCTACGTAAAGGCAAGCCAGTCAACGGCACCATGCCAAGGAGGCATGCCGGCGTGCGAGTAGTCCGCTTTGCCGAAGGGGCACCAGCTGCTGTACGATCATGTGCATGATGGACTGCTCACGCGCCATATCATGACGATGAGTAATATCCTCGCTTTGTAACCAATTATTGGAGGAGCCAGACAGTGAGATTATTGATAGCCCTTGTCGAGGAGTCGTTGATTATGTTTTCTGCTTTGCTTTAGGGGATTGCGACCGAAATTGCTTTTTTTGAACAATGACGACTTATTGCAATGTATTTTACTTCTACATCAACCTCTCTTGTTCTCCAAACGGGAAAATGGAAGGTGTATCAAAAATTGGCGAGCAGGAAGATGAAGGTTTCGTCGACACCAAGTGGGCACACAACACAATCGCTGGGCATTCTGTATCCTGTTGGCCAAGATGCAACAAAGATTGAGGTCTCATTGCAGAGGCGGTGACGGAACGGCTTGGTTTCCATTGGCGGACCAATGAAGCACGTGCTTTTTTTAATGTGCAGTTTGTCTCTATGGATTGTATGGATTTGTTTTCGTTGGAAGTGCCAAATTTACCTAGGTAGACTTCCATTGCAAATCACAATAGTACTATTTTGTTGTACCACCACGATGCCCCTCTGCGCTGTTTCTCATGCCCTGTTGACAATCACGTGAAAAGAGTGCTGCTATTCATGGTGGCAGTCTTGTGGTATATTAAAGTTCTAGAGTACACCTAGAACTGTTGTGCTCTCTCTGTCACGCCCATCCATTTCGCTCGAGGACACCACATCGGAGCAGCATGGTGGTGTGATGCTACGTTGGCGCGTGGCAGACGAGATCCTGCGCAAATCTTTTTCTCTTTTTCCGTTGAAGTGAAAGGAAGCTGAGAAAAGAACAGGCAATCAGAGGTAGACTACACGCTTCCTTTTGATCCAGTCCCTCGGGACGGGGTTGGGTTGAGGCAAGGCACATCGACATTCAACGTCGTGAAGTGCCGAGCGGTATGCACATGTCCCAGGAATAAATACCAGACACCAGGCTCGGCCCAGTATTCTCTCGAGTGCGGCAAGGCACCAGCTGATGAGTAGGTCACGAGGTCCACTCCCGTACGCACCATGGCCTCTGTCACCAACTATAATTATCGGCAAAGGTGAAGATGGAGATGCAGCTGTGAGTACATAGACGGACGGCATCGCGATTCTGGTCGGGCGACTGGTCGGGCGACGGAGTGGATACGGGGCGGGCGGCAGCAAAGCTTAGCATCTGGAAGTCTTGGCAGACAGACTCCATTGCCAAGTGGTGCATCCAGCGTCGTGCTCTGAAGACGAGCTTGACTATCATCGAGTCATCGAGTCATTGGACAGAGAGCTCCTGGCCTCCATGTACTCTAAGCCTGCAGGAAGTCCACTCAAGTGGTGCATCGCAATGCTCGAGATGCGTTGTCTGGCTGCAAGAGTCCCTACTCGAGTTTGATAGTGATGACAGTGAAGCCGACTTTGTCATTACCGAGCCGGATCTGCTGCCAGAGGCAGCTAGCCATGCTGTTGAAAACTTACCTAGGCAATTGCAGAGGAAATTGGACCTCTTGGGGTCCCCAGTTGCCTACATGAAGCGATTTGACAATCTGCTAGGAAGGTTAAATGCCATGGTGCAGCCGATCAAGTGGGCCGGGACTCTAAAAGAATGACATGACGCAGGCGCTACCTCATGATTTAGTCTATACGTCGGGTGCGGACTGTAATAACTTACCGGCAGATAGTGCAGGGACCAGTCCCAGGTGTATTCAGCTTAATAGCCACTCAACGTACATACTTTGAAGCTTTTCAAGTCACAGGAGGTCCGTTTTATATAGATGTGTGTAAGTTGCTCTTGGACCATGGCTGAATACAATGCCGGCTACTTATCAAATCTGCGTATGTGTGAATGAAGAATTCCACTTTGCTAAGCCATGACTCTATATCCTCTCTGCTATATTCAAGAACTTATCAGGGGAAAAAAAAGAAAACAAAAAAAAAACCGGGAATAGAAATGCCTTTCAAATGTAAAAGAAGCCAGATAAGAAGGAATACCAGAGCAAACGTTGGCATTAACGCATGACAAGTCAAAGAACAGTATCCCCGCCGCTTTGCAACTGAAACTCGCCAAGAGCATCGTGCACCTGTTGGAGACTGGGCCGATTGTAGTAGTTCTCGTTCCATGTCCCTGCCTCCATGCCTGCGATCCTTTCTTGCAGCCAGTTGACTGACGCTTCAATCTCCTTTGCCCACCAGTCGCTTGCCGTATACTGTACTTGTAGGGGAATCGATGTGTCCGTCATCTCCAGACCGCGTATGACCAACTTCTTTTGCTTCCTGACGATGAACCTGCTCAGGCCAATTTGTCTGCCGCGGGTGCAAGCATCAATGAGCTGTCTGATGGGCTCGGGCGTGATGGTGTAGCCCGGAAACTCCACCTGCGGCTCCCATGGGTACGATAACCACACAGCAGCCCGCTGCGGCGCGCTGCTGGCCTCAAAGATGCACCAGAGGACCCTTCCCAGCATGTAGACTTCGCAAGCTTCCTGCTCGGTGGGCGTCAGACAAGACCAGGGCACGTTGTAGCCCCTCGACGGCCAGACATAGTCTTCACCCTGGCCCATCTCCTCCCAGCCGGGCAGCAACCCGGACAGTATGTCTGCGTACTTGCTTTGGATGCCGGGGTCGATCTCGTCGTCAATGGCCAGTAACCGGATGTACTCGATCGCGTTGACTTCGGGGGCGGCAAACTCGCACCAGACTCCACGTTGCTCGAAATCAACCATGATGACGTCACGCGACTCGGACAGGACGATGTTGTCCAATCTCAGATCTGGGTAGAAGAAGTGTGCGACATTGTGGAGATGCAGCAATCCAGAGGCGAGCTGTAGTGACCATCTTGTCTTATCAGCAAGTGACACTTGGCCGTGTAACTGCAAGAATGGAACAAGGTCACGCAGACTTCCGTGTATGTGGTATTCCAGGGTGAAGCCTATGACCGCGGTCTTGTTTCCGAAGCTACATTTCTTGGTGATGAGATGAACCGGCCTGGACACGATGTTGGGATGCGGCGGGATCAAGAGCAGCTGTCTTAGCTCGTGGTAAAGGTATTTGGTGTAACTTGTCAGCGCCTTGAAAACCCATGTCTTGCCTTCGAATTCAATAAGACAGACGCTGTCGTGCAACTGCGTCAAGTACACCACCTCGCCGATGTCGACGGTCCGAGGTAGAGAAAGGCCGTTGCCCCAGAAACTCCTGAGCGATGCCACGGAGAGAAGCTGCCGCTCCAGATGATGCGTAGGCGCGACAGAAACGGACGTGGCTGCGACATCCTTGGGCAGGTTCTGGAAGACGATGCGCGAGCCGAAGGGCAAGTTGCCATAGATCTGCATGGGATTCTCATGGCCGGAGCTCCAATGCTGGAGGATTCTCAGAATGTGGTTTGTGATGCCCAGATGCGATATCTTGGCGCCGTCTCTCGTGTAAAAGGTCACGTCGAGGTCCAGGGCGTCTCGGAGATCCGCCGGCAGCGTTGCCGGCTCTGGAATAAACACATCGACTCGGAAGGGAGGAATCTTATCCACAAACTGTGGCACGGCATAGAACTGTGTTCCAAAAGCGGTGCAGCCATCAATACGCCACAGAGGGTCTTTCGGAGGCGCAAGTGAGTCTATTCGGTTCTTCGGGTTCAAGCGCGAGACGTCCCAGTCCGTTTCTCGACCTGCTGCCTCTCCTTCTTCCGGCAACCGGGGCTTGCTCTGGTAGACGGAGAAGGCCGCCGTCGGGTGTATCACATCGTGAATCGACTGTTGGCTCAAATCCATGGCGGTTGCAGTCGACGTTGAATGCCAAAACAGAATGCAAATGCTGTTGCGTTGGGCCGAAGCAGAAAGATGGCAAATGATTGATGGGTTGAAATGTATCGGAGGAATTTGTGGTACCGGGTGCTTTCAATTGCGTCGTCTTTTAACTCGAAAAGGGTCAGTTCAGTTCCTGATGAACGTTGGTGAGCTTGCTTTCTTTCTGCCGATCTTCTTCTTCTTTTGATTCTTTTGATTCTTTTCAGATTCCTGCGAAATGCTTTTGCTTTCCTGACGTAGCCTCTCGACACGCAGATTCGATGCAATGTCAGAACCAAAAAGAAAATCGAGTCTGCACCAGTCACAGAAGCCTCGATCGGCTTTTATCGGAAGAAATGTGGAAGAGACGCTGCCTGACTCTTGACATGTTGCATAGACGTAGCACAAAAGAGACGGACTTTTGGCCGGCTTGTTGGAAGAGGTGGTGCGGTATTAAGAATGTCCTGCCAATGTCTTGATTTGACAGGCCTGCCGGATCACATGATTGCGGCATCTATGCTTGCTCGATGGAATCAGGGTTCTGGATCAACTCTCCGGGGGCTGTGATGCTCGGATTTCTGGCAGAAAATGAGGGCGGCGTATCTTTGTGCAGTTTGCCGCGTCCCACACACAAGATGGTGCAAACCTCCTTGCTGGTCCGGGGATGCGATCCTAGTCACGCCCTTTACCCTACCCACACATGCGTCACAGGTGACTGACTGACTGGTAGGGACGGACTAGTAGGGAACCAGTAGAGATGGGGAGTTTTACGGTGTTGGCTGGATTCGGCTGGATTCGTTGTTTGTTCGCACTGCCAGACGCGGTTTGCGTCAGTCCGTGTCGGCAAGGTCAGTCACTTGCAGATAACGCCCGCTTCGTCGCCGACAGCTTGCATTCGCAGAAACGACAGAAGAAAAATGTGGAAGCAAACAAGGCTGAAGGACGGGACGAGGCTCCACGCTTCGAAAAAGACCGGGAAAAGCTGATTGTAACCTGAACTGGGGCTTTTTCACCAGAAAAGCGAGCAATCGTCGGACCTTTGCTTCCGGCCAAAAGTTTTAGTTCTGGCCCGTGGGAGCAAAGAAAAGGATGTTTCCCTCCAAGATCTAGTTTCGCAATTTTTCTGACTTCAATCAAACAATATTTTTTTTCTCTCTTTCACTTTGTTGATCTAAATCGCCTGCGCGGCCTTACTGGCCTGTCTTCCTGGGAAGTCGAGACCTTGCTTGGGCAGGGGCGCGATTGAACGATTGATCATTTCGCAGGCGCCAACTCGCACAGCGTCAATGTTGCTCACCGGAAACGCTTACCTTCCAAGCCGTATATCGAACTCAGCAAAGATACATGACGCTCAGCCCGGAAACTTCAGACCATACTCGGTGCTACGTCAAGTTTTTCTCCGCCCTCTTTTTTTGGCTTTGGAAATATATTGCTCGTCGATGCCTTGCCACATGTGCTCGATCATGACTGTCCTGCCGGGAATTCATAACAATAACAGATCATATTCCTCGGCCTGTTTGCGAGTCTCGAATGAAAGAAAAATTCTGAAATGAAAGCCCAAAATTGATGATGATGATGATGATGATGATGATAAAAAGTACGATGGTGTTCACTCCCGCGTTTCAAGAATTGCAGCTCGAACTGAACTTTCTGGTTCATTTGAAAATCTGGGACGGTAGCTAACCCTTTTGCAAACCTGATCTCGTACGCTTTAGCGCGAACCCATCTGAGGAGCTACCTCCGAGGTGCTGTCTTGACAAAGTTGGATCATCGACCCGTGAAACCTTGAGATATTCCACTTTCGATATGCAATGTTTCAGATCCTAAGCATGAGTCTTGGGTTGATCATCATATACTTTTGACGGCCAGGCAAGAACACTTTGAACAGGATGTGAGTCCAGCAAACGACAACTCGCTGCTGCTGATTTACGCTAAGCATGTGACATAGTACAACAGCTAGATCATGCCACAAGAAAGGTATACACGGCATGAGGAAGCAAAAAAGCGACAGTGAATGAGTGAGAGTCAATCACGAGAGAAAAAGACACTTCACAAAATACGGGCCCGAATTCAGCTTTCAGAGCCAATAGCCTTCGACGCACACCAAGCACAGGTCACACCATCTGTGCTGTGCTGTGCTGCCATCGCATACATACGAGTACCTGTAGAATATTTCTCGGGTATCTCTGCCAATAAAGATACTTTGTGGACCAAGCAAACTAACAGGAAGGGCTGGTGATGATGCCAATGTTGGTCGATGAGCCCAAAAGGCCACGCCACAGCTGCTTGCTGCGACAAATTGGAATACCCGTCGTCGAGGATGGAGCAAAGAATGATGAGAAAGATAACACGAACAGACGCAATTCATCGGCATCCGGCTGATGACGAAAATCGATCGGATGCTGTTAGCTGTTGCCATCTTTCGTTCAAGGTATCTCTCTCACCGATTCCGTTTTCAGCCGTTTGTATAAAAGACATGCAATACAGAATATGCTGGAGGGCACACGGTCGGGGAGTTGATAACATGATGTCCCTTGCCCCAAGTAATCTTGGGTAATACGTCAACATCATCTCAAGGATGGCTGAACACGATCTGAATGCTCGGGGATATGACGACCGCTCATCAAACCAACGCTGTCAATTCATATCATTGATGCTGAACAGCTCCGAAGGCTGCGTCTGTGGCCACAACACCCCCCTCCCCTAAAAATGAGTGAAGTGTAGTTCGTCTGATTACCTAGCATGGCGAGTCGTGTCGGCTAGCCATAGCTGCACGGCTGTGTCGACAAAGTAACGCCAGCCCAAGAACAATGCATGACAACATTGGCAAGTAAGCTTTACGAACTGAAAGCTAGCGATCTGCAGCCACGGAGGAACATGTGCATCCACGCCGGCGGACAATACGATACTGATACTGTTCAGACGAAAAGGACAACATCTCTGATGTCAAATGGGAACACATGCTGCGTCATAGCCTGCGAATGGCCAAAGGGCAACAGCTACTGCGTGATTGCTTTGGATTACCAGCATCACACGCCACACAACATGACATGCGCAGGCCTTGCCAGTCCGGAATATCACAAGACGCCGCAAGTACGTAGGAGCACCTAGCACTGGCAATCTTGCGCCGCCAGATCTGTCGAAGCGTGGTTCCCCATCCATGCCAAGATAGAAGATAGGCATGAAACCGAATGGAGAAGCAAAAATGCTCCGCCAGTTAGGGGTTAGAAGGAAAAGAGGGCGGGGAGCGTGCCATCCATGGAGAAGGGAGGACGGAGAACGGAGAACGGAGAACGTGGAGAAAGCTCATGCCAAGACAGATCAGATTCATCAGTTCATGGCGTTGCCTCCTCCGTTGGGCGGCCACGAGGCAAGAATCGCCGGTGGGCTCTTGCCCGCTTTCCCCGTGAGCTTTGCCGCTATTTGGGCTAGCTTGTTGAGCTAGCTTGGGCCCACCTTGGCTTCCCGATCTAACTCTACTGACTTGATTCAAAGTACCTACCTAGGTATGTATGTACTCAGTCGAGAACCTCGGTTGAGCTGTAGACTCTTGTAGACTCCATGTAGACTCCATGTAGACCCCATTCAAAGCAGATAACAACTCATCTCTACCCTGCTTCCATGCAGGTCATTTCACAGACCTGCGAGTATACTTGATCGGTCTCGGACTCGGAAGAAAAATCCAGTTGTTGCTGTTTCAGCTCTTTCACTTGTGCGAAAAACGATCCAGATGCAGCTCTTACCCTCACCCTGAACCTTGGACCAATCCCTTATCCCTTATCCCTTATCCCCTATCACTCCTGGCGGCAGGCACATTCGGCATACCAGTATGCCGACTCATTTGGCAGGCACTGAGTGGACCGTTCTTTACTGCGGAACAGACAGAGAGAGACTCTTTTGACTCAATCTGTCAATCTGCTCCAGCTTGCCAATCTGTCCCCACTGCGCACTTGATATCGTGCTACGTGAGCCTGATTATCCGGCGGCTGGCTCGCTGCTGGTGTGGTTACACGGAACTCGCTCGCGGGGCAAGACGGCAATCCCTGGACCCTGTATGCCTGCCTGTCTTCTGGTGGTCAATTTAATCCGGCCCCCCCGCTGCCCACCCCATGGTTGGTGCTGAGGGTGCTGAGGCAATGAGGGTCGGATCAAATTGACCCCCGCATGGCCAGGTAATACCAAACAACGACGCTCATTTTGATTATCACAGCTCTCGCAGCAGCGTTGGATTGACACCGTGTTAGCATTGGCTCGCTGCCTTCACCGGTCTCCACACCATATGGGGCGGCAAAAGGGTCTTTATCGTCCTTGTCTCGCATGATCGCATCACATGGTACAGCAATTGCTAGGCGCCTCACAGATACTCGAGTCGACGCATGCATATTTGGAAGAATTTCCGGGGGGCGGTTTTCCAAAGTGTTTGCCCTTTTCGAAAAGGCTTGTTTCGTGTCCGGTGGCGTGAAGCCGGCGATGAACTCGCTGCTAGACGCGACACTAAGCGGTCCTGGACTCGAAGTTGCGAGCAGCATCAATGTGCGCCAATGCCTCCTTTCGGCCACTGGACTGCTACGTGGTTGCCGTTGTCACGCCAAGGACGTAGAGTACGGAGTTTCATACCTCGGGAAGCGCATGCAGGGCTCGATATGATGGCCATACAATTAGATGGACTACTGGCTTGGGCCACATACCAAGGTCCACCAGCCGCTGGCTCAAGGCTCAAGGCTCAAGGCTCAAGGCTCAAGGCTCAAGGCTCAAGGCTCAGGGCTCAAGGCTGACTGACACGCTGTTGGTGACCTTTGGGTATCGAGACACCAGGTTCAAATGACGCAGGTTATCCGCGACCAACAACGAACGGCTTCATGAAGTGGACTTTAGTGGCAGACCCACCACAGGATATTGCGTCCTTCTACACCCTGGTTCTTGCGTTTTCGTTCAATTCATGCAATGCATCATCCTAGAGGAAATCGTAATACTGTCGGCCGAAAAAACATCAAAATCAAAATCAATTCAAACAGGGCCTCGTCAGGGCTGCTATGGCGTCCCAACAGCCACGATGCAATTCACATGTTTGTGTCACGACGGTCCCAGGAAAGCAAATGGCCACACCGATTCATCCCGATCAAATAGTCGTCAGATCCATCATCCCAACCCATCGTCCCCAGTTGGATTTCGGATGGACAACCTGAGCGACCTTGTCTCGATGCTCAAGTTGCTCAAGTTGCCCAAGTTCAGTTGACGTTGCCCACCCCCTTGCACGTCGTCAGCCTCTCGTTGGGTCGTCCCCGCTTCGGATCGGGCAGCTGATGTCACTCACGTCTTTGTTCTCAAGGTCACAACGTATTATTAGCCAAAAGAAATCCCTCCCGGCCCCCCCGGCCCAGGCTCTGAGTGGTACCCCTCATCAGTCTGCTCAAATACAATCCGGCACGGTGCCATGACCTCGTCCTCCTCACCGAGTCATCTCTTTCTCCTCCAGAACTCGACCATCGTCGCCAAAATTCCTGCCAGACAAGCTCGCCGGCAGCCACTGGCATAGCAACCGCCTTATTGCCCTTGCACATCGATAGCACGCCTCCCTCGCATATTGGTCCGCACTATCCGCCATCCTTGCCCGGTGACGGACGGGCACATCGAGCTAAGAGAGCGCCGGTGAGAGCAACAGCAACACCACAACACAACAGCCTGGCCACCAGATACCGGCATCGCTACCTACTTTGCGCTCGTTGTCCGCTTAACCACCGAGTTGCTGGCCCAACACACCAATCGCTCAACCCGTTCCCTGTATTGCCGGCGTTGACCAAATCCGGTTCCCCATACTAACCATCGTCCGTACTCAGACCCCCCCCGGCCACGTCTTGTTTTGACATTTCCCTTGGGCAAGACTCCCCTGGATCTGGATCTGGAACTTCTTACCGTGACTTCGCCTGGACACCGGCCCAGCCCTGCCCGCACTACACCCCTGTGGGTGCACATTCTGATTGTTTTTTATGACTACACACTACTCCATACTATTCTCACCACGATAAGTCCCTGTGGAGCCTTGGCAAGTTCAACACCCCTCCCCGAGCGAGAGCGTTGCAGCACAACCCTTGAACGGCTCACAAGGTTTTGCGGTCTCGCCGCGCCGCCTTGTCATTGCTTGTCTCTTGAGCGAAGGCGATACCTCGCTTTCCACATGCTAGTACTTCGAGTCTTAGCTTAGTCTTGCACAACTATTGATTGGCCTTGTCCGACGCGCCCCGTTTTCGCGCGACAACCACCATGGTAAGAAATCTCCCTTCTTGACTGTCATCGGTCTCGAGGTAGCTAGCATGCATGGTTATATCACTGAAGTCCCTCCCCATCTCCGATCCATGAAACATACACCTCCCTTATATCGATGGCCCTAGAGGAGCAAACTTCATCATCACCTTTGACACTTTCATGGGCCTCGTACCACACCTCATATAGCCTTATATTTACACACACAATAAAGAAAAAAGCCTTCTCTTTTCCGTGGAACCCTCATATTGCTCCTCACCATCAACAGCGATCTGGCGTCTCCTCGTCATATGCCTCAAAGACCTTACTGACTTGGCAACAAAGGAACGTACCGGATCCTCTACGCGGCCTGAGTCCTATGCTGACTTCAGCGCATCCGCGCTTGCGCAAACATCACCCCTGTTTTTCACAGGAGAAGCCGTGCAACAGCTCCCTATTGATTTTCAACCTTCACTCAATCAAGAAGTCTTGTCATATGGCCAATCTTCAAGCTTTGAAAATTATTTCACTTGCCAGCCGGAGCAAACACCAATCAAGCGACGGAAGCTTGAAAACAACTACACCGTCATGCCTCAAAGAGTCTTATCGACATCACACGAAAACAATTCAGACAAGTCGATGGGCTTAATGCAGTATGGAAACGTTGCCGACGCACAGCACTTTATGCTGCCCAGATGGGCCGAGCCCGTCATCCCACACACCCAGGGCTTGGCTCAGCTTCCCCGACGGGTGGCTGAACTGATGTGTGGTGGCTGTATTATTGATACAGATCAGTCAGATCAGTCAGATCAGTCAGATGGTATGATCGTTATCTTTCTTTCCCTTATATTCTTCACTCTCCCTTATTTAACATATTCCGTTTGTGAGGTTTTTCTGACGGCATGTTCAAAGGCCGCTGCTTGTTACCTGAGGGACGAGTTGAGACATATGAGTTAAATCAACCATATTCTGCAGAGAAGCAGTTAGTCATGGAATCTCAAGTAATTCCAGAGACAGCGCCATCGTTCATCGTCTTTGATACTGGACCTGCTGCCTATGAAGGCGTGTCGACACAAATGACGCCAGCTCTCGCACATTTCCCCCAGTCACCAGATTTACATGCGCCGCCACCGCAGCATTTCGAAGGCAATTTTCTTTGTGACCAACATCCTGACTTCTCTACATTCTTCGCCGATCCAACTGCGAGCCAGGAACCTGGACTTGCCGGTCCTCTATTACTTAACCATAATGATTTGGCACAGACTAGCCAGATTCAGATAGATTTTAACTTTGGTAGCTTCAATCCAACCATATCCCCTGATAATCAAATAGTAGGGATCCGCAATTTCCCAACACCAGGATCCAGAGTCTTAATGGCGGGTACCGCTGTGATGGAGGGAGATCCTCAGCATTCCTGGACAAATACAGCCGCACAGTTCCAGCAATCAAATTTTGACATTCTGGTACCAAATCAACGGGGTGGAAAACGAGGCCCATTCCGAGACCCGACGCTACGGGAGCAAACAGCTCAGACTCGAAAGATGGGATCATGCATTCGATGCAGAATGCAAAGAATACGCGTCAGTAGCAGTTGTCCCTGATGCCCTTCTGTTCTCCTTTGCCTTTTTCCTTTCTTCCGCGCTGAATGGAGGTTGGTATTTGGTGGATGCTAATTTGAGCAGTGCGAGCACAACCCCAACGAGCCAGGTGGAGCTTGTCTGACTTGCAAAAAAGTCGCCAACACCAAAGCAGGAAGATTCCCGTGCCTGAGATATAAGATAACCGATATCAGGCTGTTCAAGCCAGGACAGGTTCCAGGGTACGAGTGGACGCGGCGGTGGACGAACAACATTTCCGATCCGATACAAAAGTGGGCGTCCTCCGAGATCAAGTTGATTCGCATATCGAACGGATATTCGAAAAAGTGTATCGAGTTGCAAGTTCGCAAATTTGTTCCACAAGAGGGTGATAAACTCGAGCGCACTTGGATGTACCAGGGAACGAAAAAATCCGTAGCTGTCCCACCCTATGCACTGACGGATCTCGAAGATGGCAAGTCGGCTTACATGAAGCATATCACGGTCTCAATGGGTGATACACTGCAGCTTATTGCTGATCGCTGCAGCGGTTTGGTGAAAAAGACGTACATCCAAGCGTTTCGCATGTATCGAGATCCCGCGATTCCGGAAGAATGTAAGCAGCTGTTTGACTGGACCTTTCGATTGTGGACGGCCATACGACTTTCAACCACCTCGGATTTCATCGTGGGCGAGGAAACATTGGGGATGCCTGACAACATCCTGGATGAGACGAGTCCTAACCACGGGAAAATCCCCGTTCCTCCGGTATTGGGAGCACAACTGGACCTCGTCATGATCCACCATATCCAGACCAGACTCAGACGCGAACTGCTGGACAAGTTACAGAAGATGATTCTCAAAAACAAGCAGAGTACTTGGTTTGTAACGTACTTGGTGACATTCTTGTTACTGCACAATGCGGCGTTGATAACGGCGCATGATGCATCATATGCTCGAAAGCATGGAATCGGGGTAAGTCTTATCATGAAAAGAAGAGTGCCCAAGGCTCAAGGGAAGAGAGGACATGCTGGAAAATGTAAAGAAGGTTGGGGAAATCGAAAAGAGGGGGGGCCCAGGATGAACGTAAGGACGAGGGAGTGAGGCAAAAACAATCGTCCCTCTCCATGGGCTTCATAGTAGACATGGATTCAGATGACGTCGTTTGATGTGGTCAATACGTCAAGGGCTGGCGGCGGGCACTGCGGTGAAACTCGAAAGTATTCTTGACTGACGACAAGTGGCTCTCAGCGTCGGTTCGCTCGCGAGGACAAAGTGAAAGAATATCATCTGGGTAAGACTGGAATTTTCATTTTTGCTCTTTGTCTTGTTTCAAGTCGAGAGAGATCGTGGCTGATGAGGGGGAAACCGGAATTAAATACTGCAGGGGCCAATATTCTGCTTGCGCATTTTCACTACTGCAACAAGGGTTGGTATCCGTTTTCGGACGAGTGCAAGGACCAGGATCTGCGGACGCTGGCAGATCTCAGCGACGATAAAGTGCGATTTGTGCATGAAACGAGAAAATTTGCCAAGAAGCACGGTACGTTAGGTCCCACTCCGCAGGCCGGCATTTGTAAGGAGGATATGCGGTACCCGGTACTCGGCACTCGGTACTCGGGGGGTACGGAGTACACGCGTTCCTCACGGAGTACAAGCTGCCAACACATATACCACATATACCTACCTACCTACAGAGTAGAGCGGGGGCTAATGCGCAGGTGCTGCAATATTACAGAACGCAAGTGGGAGCAGATGCGGGAACGTGGCGACTGGGAAGACGACTACTACTTCGTGAGCCAGTTGTTCCAGGAGGACTGGCATCCCCGATCTCTTACCATTGAAGGGTAAGGTACCGGTACCGAGTCGAGCTTGTGGTGAGCGTGAAGAGAGCTGCGCTGGAACAAACAGGTGAGCAAGGGGATGTGGTTCTGATTCCAGTAAGTGGAAAGTGGACGCACATGGTGATCAAACACACTCAGGAGGATGGAGGCGAGGACGGGGATGAGTAAGGGGGACGGTGACCAGGTTGGATGCAGCAGCACGAGGCAGCTCGGGAGCGGTCAAACACGCAGGAAAGAGGGTGAGCCTGATGCTTGTTGTTTCCATGGGTATTTACGACAGTGGGACAGGCTTCATTCAATATGTTGTTGCCTGTAAGGTAAAGGGTAAAGGGTACAGGGTGCATGGTACATAACACATAGTACATGGTAACCCTCAGCGACAGAGTCGGCCGAGGGAGACGACGTACACGATGAGAAGACGGGCAGGGCAGATTGCAATATGATTGACGGAGGACTGACTGTCTGTGTATACGTATGGGGTGGGGTTACAGTTGTAGTTGGACATGAATAGTAATGAATATTAGCACGCGCCATGCTGCATGATGCAAGCGGCGCGGTGATTGATACCGTGCATCGAGCACTGCCCAGCGTTCGTCCACAGAAAGAAGAAAAGACAAAGAGCAGCTGCCTGGGCAAGTAGGTAGTCCCGGCTGCCTGCGTCTGCGTTTACAAGGACAGCAGCCAAGACAAACAACTTGCGACGGTTTCCATTCCCGTCAATGGCCTCGCAACAACGACAACAATCACAGCCGCAGGCAATTCGCCAAGCTTCCCTCCTTCTTGTCTCTTCTCCCCGAGCAACAAGCAGCTTGCTTGTCCACTCCACCCCCTGCTCCAACATACCGTCCGAACGACCCGCCGCCGCGCCGCCGCGCCGTTTGCCCATCAGCCCTAGCGCCCTTCCAAAAGGAGCTAGTCCACCCGCTTAAAAAAAAAAAAGCCGCTTCCCGACGGGGCCCCTGGCTTCCCTCCCCCTTCCCTCGAGTCGCAATCCCGACATACTGGGACCGATGGCGCCTCGATTCACCCCCCTGCGCAGACGGCTCTTGCTCTGCTTTCTTACGGTCAAGGCACTACCTTTTTTTTTTTTTTTTTTTTTTTTCGTTCTGTTGCATGTTGCTTATGCGTCGAGGCAAGACGAAGGCATCAGCCACATCGGCTTATCATGTAAATACCACGGACGTGCCATCCTGCTCGAACTCCTACTGACTCGCCGTCGCGCACGCCTAGAATTCGGTAGCCTGGGAACGTTGGGGAAAAAAAAAGGAGGAAATAATAAGTCTCTGCAGTCTCCGCCCCTTTCACTTCGCAGGAACAAACCGACGAGGCAAACCTGCCTCCTCCCGCGTTTTCCCCTGTGACGGAGGGAATAGAGATGAAAAAAAAAAAAAAAAAAAAAAAAAAAGAGGGTTCCTGGCCAGTGCATAAGTTTGCTTGAAGCAGCGTTTAACTGACGTTCGGGAAAGTTCCAATTTTCAAGCCACTTGCGTCTTGGTTTGATTATATGCTTATTTTTTTCTCATTTTATTTTTATTTTTAAAAAAGGGGTCCATCCTAGTCCGGTTAGCACGGATTGGACTCGGAGCATCGCTGCTCGAAGCTAAACCTCGAGGGCAAACCACTTTCCGAAAAGGAAATCTGCCGTCCTTGGTTGGGGTTAGCGCATGACGGGCGCCACCAACGGCTGAACTCGAGAAACACAGGATGCAGGATACAGAATGACAGAACAACAGAACACAGAATAACAAAACACATTGTGCATGTATCTGTGTATGTAGGTATGCATACATGTATATCCCGTAATCCTCACAATGAATGGTAGGGGTGAGCACGGAGGACTGACTGCGACTTCCGCTCCAGAGAATGCGCTGCCAATCATGTTCCTCCGTACTGTGGATGTCGCTGTTTCAAGAGGGCCGGCTCATGATGAAACGGCCTGCTGGAGTGAGGTTGGCTCGATGGAAGGGCACGAAAGAAGAAGGGGGCCAGAAGGGGGTCAGAATGCTGTGGGCCCTGTGGCCCAGCTGGGCGCACCGCAGAATGCAGGATTTATTGTGCCCCACCGCCCCACCGCCCCACCGGGGTGAGTTTGCAGAATTAGACTAATAAGACTAATAATGATGGCAAGGCGCGTCCCCTTCCATTGGGGTAACTCCAAGTACATATTTGGCCTGGGTAGGCAAACTTATTGGTTCGTCCAGGGTTGGTGTGCTGCTTGCTGTAAAATGCTCAAGCCAACATGCTATGCTAATCAATCCTTTTCCATTCATGTCAATCTAGGTCTAACATGGTCCAAGTCCAAGCCTTCGACCCCGGCCAGGATATGCCATGGGGCGAGATGCAATAAACCAAGACCGCCGCGTGAGATAGCCCTTGGATCCAGCTGCCGCATGAGCGTCCATGGTACTCTGACAGAATCATCTTGGATTCAACTTATTTGAACGTCGTAGAAGCTGCTTTAGCGAATCTGTATGTGGCTGGGTGCACATTGTCAAAGAAATCCCACCAATACGCGCGCCTCGTCACCACTTCGTCCATCTCTCTTATTTCTTAGCGTACGAGTACCTTGGTCTTCCCTTGTCTCCCTCCTGTCACGATAGATGATTGCCAGAGTCCCCTGTGTACTTCGTATGAACCAGGTCTTTCAGGACTGGAAATCGTGGAGGGCGTACAAGCTTTTTGATGGTATCGTGAGCCATGGAGCGGCAAATAATGGATGCGGCTCTTCCCGGCAGTCACCCGCCATTGTTGTCTGGCATACATATACCAGTATGCTGCCTCCCGTCACCTCATGCCATTACCCGGGGATATCTGACTACTCTTGCTGGGCCTCTAGCCCACTGAGCAAACATGCCGCAGTTGCGAGTTTGCGAAAGCGAAAAGAGAAAGGAGAGATTGCTAGGAAGCCCAGCTTGAATCAAATACCCTCGTCTCTTCAATAGCAATGTACACATATGTGTATATATGTATATATAGATGTGTATCTGTCCTGCTCTGGGACTCTCACGTCTTCGCAATCATCATAGTGGCCATAACCCATTTGTCGTCTTGTCCCTTTCTTGAATTCAACCATCGAAATAAAACAAAAAGAGCCCGAGTGTTAGTAGCAAGGAGCTGCAGTACGCTTTGTACGCGATCAAGCAGTGACACAAGATGTCCCAAGTCTCAGATTTTGATTGCTAACTTCGATGCCAGTTGACGTCCCCAATTTAAAACATCATGGCATTAGAGGAATATGGACCTGTCTGTGGACTACAGGCCGCAGGACCCCATCTGCCAGCTCTTCCAATTGCCTTGAATGAGATATCTGGTCTTCCGAGAGGCTTCCCCTCTGTGCTGGATTCGAGTATGGCTTGGTCCGGGGCTCAATTCAAGAGTGATACCGAATATGTGCTTCGCCTCACCAAACACCATGTGGAAGAAATCGAGCTTGCTCTTCAGAACTTCAACCGTAAGCAGCATTAGCCAATCACAACAGATGAAACATACTTATTTGGAATGTGAAGAGCTCGGCCTTGACGGCGACCTCGTTTGCAGGGATAGTTTCCCCCTCCCTACTCTCGAAAGACACTTGAGCTGCCTTCGTGAAGATATTCACTTTGGTAAGGGGTTTGGCCTCATCCGTGGCTTGAACCCGCAACGATACTCGGTCGAGGACTTGACCACCATCTACCTTGGCCTCCAAAGCTACATCGCCAATTTGCAGGGAAGACAAGATAAAAAGGGCAATATGCTGGGTGAGCAGTTCCCCTTTTCACACCCTCAAACAACTCAACAGACACATCGAACCAAGTTGACAAGAATCCAGTTCATATCGTGGCAGACAACTCCACAAAGATGAAGGCCTCGCATCATCGCCATTCCACGTCGCCGATTGTAAGAGAAACCCTGAGTTATCCGAGGACGTTTGAGGAGAAAAATAAGAAGAGGCCAATACGCTAACACCATGCTTGCTAGACGTTTCATACCGAAGAAGCCGGTGACGTTGTCAGCTGGCTTACCAGAAACACCGCAGTTGCTGGTGGGAGGTGCATCATCGCTTCTTCGTATACGGTTTATAATGCGCTTGCAGCCACACGCCCTGATTTAGTTCGTGCACTAGCCCGGTCTGACTGGCCATTTGCATTGTAAGCACCCCCTCCCCGGTTCTTGTGCCTTGACAAGTACGACAAGGGTCATTTTAAAATGCAGAGTGCTGAATGCTAAGTGTTGATAGGCCGCGGTTTCATTGCCGGCCTGTTTTGTTTTACCATGATGGCAGGGTTATTACCAACTTCGGTAGAGCCGCATTAATTGGCAGTGCAAGCCACCCTCGACCAGACAACTTGCCCAAGTTGACCAGTCTTCAGATAGAAGCACTGGATGCCATCGAAGCCATTGCAAAGGCAACGCAGCTGGAAATCAAAACCCAAGCCGGAGATCTTCATTTCATCAACAACTTGGCTATTCTTCATCGACGTGAAGGGTTCGTCAACGGCACCTCGTCCGAAGAAAAACGTCACTTGGTGCGAATGCGAATTCGAGACGATGCCGCGGGCTGGAGCATCCCTCAGGACTTGCATCATGAATGGAGCAAAGCATTTGACCCGGCACTAACTCGGGTATGGCATCTCGAGCCGATGCCGGATGGTTATTTCCCCTTGCGATCTCAGTCGAACTGAGGTACAAACGTCGCATCTTGAGCAGTCTCATCGTCCGAGATGTAGTAGCCTTCCTCGACAAGACAACGGCCTGCATTATGGTCGAGTTGCAGTGAGTAGTGTGAGGATGCGGATGGGCAATATCCGAGAAGCAGAAAATGGGGTGCGTCATCCTTGGAGCAAGGTTCACAGCAAATATCGAATGTTGGACTTGCATAACCTGGCGCAATGTTGCATAGAAAATTGTGTTGGGTGTGTTTTGGCGTCGTTTTGGTTTAGAGAAAAAGATTTTGCCGTTATCGCCTTTTTTTCAGACTTTTCTCCAAAAGACTCATTCCCCACATTCGGGCCTTTCCCGCTTTTATCTCCAGGCAAGGAGTGAACAACAAATCATCCAGTTTTTTTCTATCCTTTGTTTTCCAGTTTGTTTATTTTAGGCTCGAAATGATCTGGCAACAGGCACTAGTTGATAGAATATGTCAGCCGTACGACGGAATAAATAAAACAGTGTGCGCTCAAGTTGGTCGAACTGTCTGTGATTTTGTCCATGTGCTCTGCAAATGTACATGAGCGATTCTTGGTCTAACAATGAGGTGCCCCCCCCCCTTGCCAAATCGGCTCCAGGGAGATTTATCATGTCGAAATTCCCAATTCGAGCCTGTCTCTCCGCCCTTGGAGGAAGCATGCAAGGTAGCGCAGCCTGGTTATTCTACCCTGACATCGAATGAGAAGGAAGTGCATCTCATTCTGCAGTGTTTCATGCATTATATCGCAGGAGGAAGACCGGTCGTCAACCCCATGGATGGATAGTTGCGGGACCCATTGTCGACGCTTGTCCTACTGTCCACGACTTGTCGATACGCGTACCATATAAGCGGCCGTTCGCACATGTACCAACAACGTTCGAGAACCGGAATACTTGTCAATGCGTGGAGGAGTAGCTAGAGAGTAACCGGAGAGTAGCCAAGATCAACGTCGTAACATCCACGTCACTGGATGACTGCACGGCAAGTGTGAGTGAATAATGTTCTTATCTCCCGAGTCCGCCGCAACGATGACCATTTAATCTTTTAATACGGCGTGTATTATGCCTGTGTGCCTGTATTGCTCAAGACTGCTGGTGCAAGGAGTACTCGGTATGGAGTAGTAAGGAATATGAAGAACGGAGCAGGGGCTGAGGGACGTGGTAATACGGGGACCAGGAGACAGGAGACAGGAGGACAAGAGACGAGGTCGGATCGTGCTGTATGTCGCGCGGAACCAGGATTATACTTTGCTATTGTTTTGATTCTTGAGCTTCGGCGTGCATCACCCCAAAGCCACATGTCCAGAGAGTCAGGTGTACGGTAATGACTGTGAGACAAGCTAAGGTGAACATCGATTGGGAAACGCCCGGAACAGCTTTGGCGATATTTGATGAGAGAAACGAGCCCAAGACTAGAAGTGGCTGACGGACGGTTTCAGTGTTCTTCAGTCAGGGTTTGCATCGTGAAAGTGGCACCAGGTTCCTGGGCCTGGGAGCTTTTGACCAGTCTCTTGACAATCCAACCAATTTGTCCCCGGTTCCTTCCTTCAAGGGCCAAACGCCATTAAGGTTCTGGCATCTCCACTTTTACGCCAAAACTGAGCTCCTTAAGTACCTACCTAGGTAGCTCATAAAATGGAATTTCTATCTGTGATAAGCAGAATGTCTTTTTTTTGTGGAATGCCTTATCTCCGTAAGGCTGCACTTTCGTACTGACCCACTTTTTTCGCTGGCTCAAGGGGTACCTAAGGTAGGTAAGGTTGCAAGACGTGCAATATAGCTCTTTATAAGTTGAAAATTTCGTGGAACATATATTATAGGCTAAATTAGTATAGGGGAAGATGTACCTTTTAAAGCGATGTTTCTAATTGGTCTAAACATCCCGGTCGGTACGAAAGTGCAGCCTTACGGACTCTAAGGAGATACTTATCAGTTCACCCACAGCGCGGCAGCGCATCAACTTACGTATAGCTGGGACCCGCCGGGACTTTCGCGGCCCCGGGCAGGTCGCCGTCGAGTGCTGGGTGTACAGTGGGTGTACATCTTTGCGCCCCCTGTTATAGGGGTACTGGCCGCCTAGTCTGATTTTAATAATGTACTTATTTTATTCTTAAGCATAGTCTTATCTTGCTCAGTTGATGGATTTTAAAGTCTTATAATTCCTAAGATCTCTCTTGCAGTGAATTATAGTGGGATAATCTTGAGAAAATTCTCTAATAATGTCTGGTTTTAAGATCATTATCCCTTTGAGTGCCCGAAGGAGCCGACGAGGTCACGGGACCCACAAACACCTTCGATATATGTAAGGAGGTACTTCTAAACAGTCTTACGGTTTTCGCAACATCTAAAGAGCATAATAAATTAAATCCTCTAAGAAACTCTTTAGGCCAGAGCTATTGAGCTATATTAATTAACGCTGTTGTTAAGAGCGGCCGGCTAATGTAGGCAACCCTCAGCCGCAAGGGTCGCAATATACGTGTTACACACCTCAGTCGGTTCACTTGTAGCTTTACCCAGTTGGCGCCTCCGGGCACTCAAAGGGATGTAAAGTTATATGTTGGCATGACCAGTGAGCGAGGGAACATGGTAATAATGCACACAAAGTCAATCACTGATGATAGATTCTATCTACCTAGGTATCTACGTAAGAATCCGAAACCGAAGATAATACCCCTTTCGCATGGGTGCCTTAGGCATCTAGTGTTGTGAGGAGCCGTTGGAAGTGGGGCTCCTGCGGACAGATTCGGCCAACTACTAGTCCGATCTATGCAGCCAATCAGAGGCACGCACCTTGCACGCATTAATCGCAACATTATAATGCTAACAAAATATTTGCGTTTATAAATGCTTTGTTTAAATGGATTTGGGCTTCTTAAACATTAATATGAATTCATACTCTTTAACAATAAGGTAGTCGAGCAACTCTTTTACGGAGTCCGCGGTGAACCATCCACGTACCGTCGGTACTCATGCGTCATCCTTTTTTTTTGACCGCCTGCGACTGCAAATATCCCCGTCCTGGTCCACACCATGCACTTTGCTACATTGGCGTTTACCTAGGCGTGGACCGTGACTACGGCTGTCTCCCTCTAGCGGACATCGACATCGTGCAAGCGACCTTACGATGAGCTCTTAGCCAAGAGTACGACGACGGCAGCACTGCTTCAGGGTACCACAGAACTTCTTGCTCGGCGCGTCGTGGCATCTTTTCGCTCTCTGCTACGACTCACGGCGCCACCGACACCGTGCTGAAAGTCGACCGAAGCTCCTTGGGATTCCCCAGACAGGCTCCTTGATGAGTGTGCTTCTTGTTTTACACGGCCTAGGTTATTGCATGCTGGCCAGCAGCCAACGTCGACATCTTGGGTAGTCAAATCGCTTTCATGGCGTCCTCAACATGCGGCAACCTCCCACGCGGGCAATCTGTGGGCTACCAGCCGGTATACCATGACGATGACGATGACGCTCGACATGTCGAATTTGCGGACAGCCCGGAAGAAGCTATTTTGGAGCGCTCACAGCCTCCGATGGCATCCCTAGTGGGTTCTCACCCACCCCCCTCCAAAGCCGAGAAGCGATGGCGACTTGCAACATATATCCTCTCCGTCTTGGTCGTTGTGCTTTTTGCCATCGTGATCTTTCTATCACTCCCATTGTCGTCTAGGACAAAGAATAGCGACGACTCGTGTCCATGCCGACCTAAAGATGTCCCCCAGTACTTCCAGACGTCTCCGGAACTTTGGCCGGGTCCAACAGCTACGGGTCAGGCCGCATTCATGGCACAGACAAGGACATTCAACCCAACAGCCACCTATGTGCCCAATGAACCTCTGCAGACATCTTTGCCTATTGAAGGAATAAGCATCGGCAACCAGAGCATCTTCGAAATGATGGGCTTCTTGTCCCCGTATGTGCCATCCCCTGGTTTCGGTGTGGATGAATTTCCTCTGCCCGCTGGAGCAGAAATTCTTCAACTTCAGATGCTCTCTAGGCATGGAGCACGATATCCAACTCCTGGCTCTGAAGTTGCCCTACTGGGAGAAAAGCTCGCCAATGCCACTGGCACATTCAAAACTCGAGGATCCTTGACATTCCTCCAGGATTGGAGGTATCAGCTAGGTGTCGGGATTCTGGTGCCCAAGGGCCGCCAAGAACTCTTCGAGTCAGGTGTGTTTCTGTCTTACTAGAACCGGAGCAAGGCGCTTCTCATACTCATTACTCAATTCTGCAGGTGTCTTACACAGCTATATGTATGGTGGCCTATATAATCCTCAGAGCAAGATCATTGTCCGGACAACGGTAAGCAAACAAGCTGACCTTACATTTGCACATTTCTTTGCTCATCAAATCCAAACAAGACACAAGATAGGATGCTCAAATCTGCGGAAAACTGGATGGCCGGCTTCTTTGGCCTGGAGTGGTGAGTACATGGCAGCGCGTCCTGTTCCGGGGGGCTCAGACGTTGACGTTGATAAGGACCAATAACGCGACCATCGAGGTTATAATAGAGGAAAAGGGGTTCAACAATTCTCTGGAAGGATCACTGAATTGCCCCAACTCCTATACCAAGACTCCGAACAGGGAAGCGCAGAAGATGTGGACCCATGAGTACCTTCAGGATGGTATGTACGATGCCCCCGTATAGTTCTCAGGAATGGGTTACGCTCCATCGTATATGGACATGGCACTTAGACTCTCACTCAGCCCAGAAAAGATTTCAATCCATGACAGAAGACTTCACATGGACAATCGACGACGTATACGCGGCTCAGACCATGTGTCCGTACGAAACTGTCGCTTACGGCTTCAGCAAGTTCTGTGATTTGTTTACTTACCGAGAGTGGCGTGATTTTGGATATTCTATCGACCTGTACTTTACGTCAATAAGTGGCTTTTATAGTCCCACTGCTGTGAGTTTTCCGCCACTCAAGCAAGAATCCGCTTCGCTCAACTCATACTGACACACAAATAGAGAGCCGTTGGCATCAGTTACCAACAGGAAGTCATGGCGCGATTGAAGAACCACACTCTCGGGTACTCGGGCTCACTGTTTAACGTCACTCTTGATAATAACACAGAGACCTTTCCCCTGAACCAGAGTTTATATTTTGACTTCTCACACGACACCAACATTGTGTCCATATTGACAGCCTTTGGTCTCAGACAGTTTGCTGAGAAACTGCCTGCTCGAGAATATCCAGGTGAGCACAACTTTACTGTGTCACACATAACTCCGTTCGGAGCACGACTGGATATGGAGATTATCAAAACTCCCAAGCCACTGTCACCACATCGAGAAGGGTATTTGCAGGGTGGCGAAACCAAGTACATACACTTTGTTTTGAATCAGCGCACACTTCCGCTGGGCAGGAGTTTTCCAGAGTGCGACGTGGAACGACGGGATGGATGGTGTGAGTTGGACACATTTATAAAGATTCAGGAAGGCATGCTAGCCAAAGCACAAGTCGATCATGCTTGTTTTGGAGACTACCCTGCTGTAAAGTACGGAGAAGTCACGGACGGTGCTCCGCCCTGACGTCTTGTTTTGAGCTCCTGTACGAACAGTGTATAATGACGGGGAATAATGTATAGGAATGGGAAGACATAATGTCTTGGTAAGTGCAGCTAAGCGTGTACAGGATACGGATCATGTGAGCAAATTCTTTGGGTAAAGCACGACTTTGATTTTGAAAATGAGTCATGTCCGGGGTTTCATTCTATTCCCTCCATCTACGCTCGAATAGCATGTGGCCCAGAGGGCATACAAAGGTCTACAATGCACCTCTCCATCCAGACGGATAGTAAGGATGGGAAAATACGATGATTTCTTGCCGGCCTAGGAGTCTGTTTTTCTGTATCCCCTTTGACGTATAATTATCGTTCATAGTGCCGGAGTAATGCCCATTCTCAGCACGTATTTACCCTGCACGAGAGCGCAACTCAGAACGCGCCCGCAACATCAGCCTCGTACACGTCACTCCCCTTCGCGGCCTACGTTGTGTGTTCCACCCCTAGCACGGCGGTATCAAAGAGGCACATCAGTCGAGGGCACAGTATGGGCAACTCTGTATGATTCGAGTGCAAGAGCCACTCAGCGAGCACAACTCCGCATGCTCCGTTTCCGTCTATACAGCGCATTTCTACAACCCAAGATGAAATATAAAATAAAAAAAAGCAAGTACATTTCATGATCAGTCGTGCTCCAACGCCGGCTATGAAACCCATGAATCAGGACGTAAAGTATTTGTGCTCGTGGCAACAACAAAAGTGTCAAAGCTCGCACAGATGGGAACGAGACAAGGTGGAGTTAGGAAAAGCACACGGTGCATTGCCGCCGCCTCAATCTCTCTTCTCGTTGTCGGAGCGGTGTCCGTCAGAAGGATCTCGGACCGAGGATGTCGGCGTCTTCTTCTCCGCCTGGCCCGAACCGCTGGCCGGTTGAATCATGCTGGCATGCTCCTGGATGCCATGTTGAGGCGCGATGTGGCCATCGCGCGAAGGGTCATCGCTGGGCGGGCTCCAGGCCAGGAAGTCACGGCGGACTTCGACGTAGTCGTAGCTGAACTCGGAGTGCTCCGAGTCGTCCATGCCGAGGAGCTCGGCTTCCTCGCTGGCGCGCAGCTTGAGGCCGGGGACGAGATCGACAATCTTGGCGATGATGGCGGACATGACGAAGGCGTATGTGGATCCGGCCACGATGGCAGCGATCTGCCAGCCGATGAGCTTGTAGTTGCCGTCGATGAAGCCGCCGGTGGCACCGACGTTGACACCATCGAGACCGATGACTTTGCCGGTAGCGAAGAAGGCGTTGAAGATGAGGCCGACCATGCCGCCGATGCCGTGCTCAGCAAAGACATCGAGGGAGTCGTCGATGCGGACAAGGAACTTGACTGTAGCACATTTGGTCAGCACAGGTGTCTGTCAAAACGAGTGTTTGTTTTCGCACACGAGTTTTGCGTGATGGGCGAAGGAGGGGCCGTGACATGATGGAGACGAAAAGACAGAAAAGAGAGACATACTCTTTGTACCAAAGTTGCAGCACACGCCAGAAACGACACCCAGAGCAATAGAGGCCCAGGGATCAATGAAGCCGGAAGCAGGCGTAGCAGCAACAAGACCAGATATGGTGCCAGAGCACCAGCCGACCATGGACCACTTCTTAGCCAGCCTGTAGTCAAGAAGACACCAAGTCATGGCGGCAAACATGGCAGTGAGGCAAGAGTTCCAGCAAGCCAAGACGGCACGCAGGTTGGCGCCAAAGGCGGACCCCCCGTTGAAGCCGAGCCATCCGAACCAGAGGAAGACAGTGCCAAGGGTGATGAGGGAAATGTTGTGCGGGCGGAAGTTCATCATCATCTTCTCGTTGCGACGACCCAGCACCCACGAATAGGCCAGGGCCGACATGCCGGAGCCGATCTCGACGGGGACACCGCCGGCGTAGTCGAGGACGCCGTTCTTGAAGCACCAGCCGTTCGCGTTCCAGACCCAGTACGCAAGAGGGCAGTAGACGAGGGTGGCCCAGAAGAAGATGAAGACCATGCTGGGGATGACGCGGCCTCGCTCGGCAACGGCGCCGACGGTGATGGCGCCGGTGACGGCACAGAACATCATCTGGTAGAAGGAGTAGAGGAGGGCCGGGATCAGGGGCGAGCCGACCGAGGGGGTGGCCCAGACCTTCATGAGGCCAAAGTGCTTGAGGTCGCCGATGTAAGCGTTGCCGGAGGTCTGGCCGAAGGCGAGGGAGTAGCCCCAGAAGTACCACTGGAAGACGATGACGCTGAAGGACATCATGGCGACCCAGAGCATGGACAGGGCCGATTTTCTTCGCGCGAGCCCGGAGTAGAGGAAGGCGATGCCGGGAACCATGAGGAGGACGAGACAGGAGGCGACGAGGATGAAGGCTTGATCACCGGCCTGGTACCATTGATTGAGGTTTTCGGTTCCTGGTGGGTGAGAAGGGAGGTACGAATGTTAGTATTTTGCGTCCTTTTTCGATCAATCCTTTGAGGCAAAGAAAAACGTACTCGAATCACCGCCAATCTCATTATCGGTGCCATTAAAGGCAGTGGGAGGCCCCGTATGGGCGTACGACATGATGGGCGAAGAAGTGAAATTTAAAGAGAGGGACGAAAATACGAGAAAGCGCGCGTCTTGTCTTGCCCGATTTCGAGACAGTTCCCAGTTGGTGATTTCCCCTTTTATTCCAAGCAAGCAAAGTCTATCAAATACGTCTTGCTTATTTCCCCCCCCCCTTCCGATAGAAAAGCCTCCCCGAGTCTGTCGTCGATCAGGAAGAACGAATGGAGACTGGGTCCCGTCCAGGTGGTGGCAATGATGTGAGGGCGGAAACGGGGGGATCGAGAAAGAAAAAGAGAAAAAGAAGTTTCTCCAATGCAATGGGTACCAAGAGGAACAGAGGGGAGAAAGCGAAAGGAGGGAAGGGGGAAAAAAAAAAGGCCAGTAGGTTAAGTTTTATCTATATCAAGGCCATTCATTGATTGTAGTCCGGACCATACCAAGGGTAGGTTAAAGGCAAGGAGAGGAACTAGCTAGGGTTTGAACAAGGCCCACGACGTTACCGTTCATCTTTTGCCTTATTTGTCGTTTTGCCGCCATGCCTACCTGGGCGTCCTTTCCGGATGGAGTTAAAGCACATGGGAACATGAGACGTGAGCATTTTTGATGGATACGATAGCCGGGGGCGAGAACGAAGTACAAGCACGAAACTGAGGGAGAAACAAGCATAAAAAAAAAACCAATTCAATTCCAAAAACCACACCGAGGCCCCCCCCCCCCGCTCCCCTTACTATCAAACGTTTGAGTGTTTTCCCGGGAGAACAAGGAGGAAAGGGCTCAGCAGCAGCGTCCCATTGAAAGAGAGAGAAAAAAGAAACTATTCATTCCGTTTCACCCAAACAGGGCTGGGACAGGGAAGCATAAAAAAAAACGTGGGACCGGCGGAGGCAGGGGACATTTTGCATGTTGGCATTGCGCCGAAGGGGGCTGAACTGGCTTCAATCCATAGATGAGGGGATTTCCCTCCTCGCCCACCCCGGAGTCAGCGGCGCCAGATATGGCCGCGGCCATTTGTACGGCGGACTCCGTTAACGTAACACATGTGCTGTATGCAGAGCAGAGGGTTATCTAGCCGTCGTCAAGGCCCAGATTATAGATTACGCCGGCTGGGTCTTGCATGGAGCATCTTGGCGTTCGGCTGGGCCTTGTCGAGAGTATCAGGGATGGCGAGCGACGAGAGAATCTCTTATCGTGGCGTGGCGTGTCCGATTGGGGGCGAATAGGATTCCGATCCAGGCTGATTCCGGGGTTTGCAGACGGAGAAGTGATGCTGATGCGGATGCTGGTGCTGATGCTGATGCTGTTCGTCTGGCGGGACCCGGGACCTTGATTCGGTTTCCCCCACACATGTCCAGATGGCTAGAGGATAAAAGGAAATGCCCAAAGCAATAGTTGGAAGCCAATCCTGTCAACGATGGTCGTTTCGCTGTCATCTCTCAGCAGTTTCCATCTGCAAGTCAGACAGACATGCCGCCGCCAAGCCAAGAGAGAGAACCTCGGAGTTGCACCCAAATCCTCGGTGTTCGTCTCCCCTTGCACAGCGGTGCTAACTTTCCACTGATAACACCGGAGAGCAAGATCGGCAGGTGGCTGAATGCCCCTTGTTGCGATCCCGGAAACGTCCGCCCGCGCGCGCAAAGCGTTGATAGAAGCCAAAGCAAAAACAGGGAGCGGGCCCCCTTATCTACAAATTAAACCATGCACCCCGGGCGTGCATGCAGCTGCCGAAGGGGGGCGTGCGTCTAGTTCCCCACTCTCCATCTGGGGGCGACCCCCCCCCCCCCGCGTCTCAAAATCAAAGGGTTACCCTTTCTCGTAATTACTGTTTCGTGAAAAAAGTCGAAAACCCGGGAATTGTAAATTCAATACGGGTTGCCAGCACCGTGACATCGCAGCCCCGGAACCTACGGCGGACAAAGCCATGTATGTATCACTCCGCAACGGCAGCGAATCATCAACATTTTGTGAGCCTCGGAATTCCCGGGTGCGTGTGCCATCAGCCGCAGCGCAACTCGACGCATGCGGGGCTGCTGATAAGCATCGCCCGGGAAGCCGTGATTGGCTCCCTTGACTCAGCCCTCTTCCGTCCTACAGCCAACCCTGGCCCGAACCTCTGACAATCGCCATTTGAATCCATTACTGGCCCTCTTGGTCATCATTTATTCATTCATTGCATTGCATTGCATTGCATTGCATTTCATTTCATTTCATCCCCCGTGCAGATAACGGTAAGGCTTAGGCTGACGGGGGGCGACGTGTCACAGAGCGCCGTTTCCCCCTCAATCTCATCGGCTCCGCAGGTCCGCGGGCGAGGGGATCCAAGTTACCATTTGGCCGCGGCAGCAGTCTGATGTAGTTTCCAGAGACGTGAAGTGGATTAAAAAACCGCACAAAAGGCTGGACGACGACTTTTCTTATCGACCAACCAGAAGCTCCGCCTAATCACTATCTACTCCATACTCCCTCCATGCTATAGCCACCGCTCAATGACAAACAAGCTTGTGCCATCCATGCCCATCAACACGTGTTCCCATCCATCGTGACCGCCCAACGAAGGGGTTGGCATTCAACAAGGCATTGCGTCGTACGTCGTATGTTGTGCATGTGCATCTTGCGCTGCCAGATCTAAGCTTGATGGGACTGCCGGTGAGCTTATCGGCGAGGTTAATGGGCGCATCGTTGATTCGTACATCCGCAGAGACCAGACACGCCTTTTTCCCAATTAGCCATCACGCTTTTTATCGTACTTAGTAAAGATTCGTATCGATAGAGGCTACCATGACACACTGCATGGCTTTAATCATATGTGTACATATTTAAACAAAGCGTTGTAGCCACAGGTCGCATGCGTCGCCGTGGTCCATCAATGACACCGACTGATCGCCAAAGATGATACTGGTAATGTGTCCATTTTGCTCAGAGAGTGGCATCCAAGAACAACTTGATAGCTCATTCGATGTTGTAAACGGAATGCCACATTGCCCTACAACGCCAAGATTCAAACATGTCCGTGCTCTAAAAAATGCACACTCTGCCACTTTGTTCTTCCCTGCTTAGCTCATAAGTCAAGATATCATGATTCCTATAATGCAACATCAATCTGTACCGTCTTGGCATCGCAGCACGACCCCTTTCGTCGCCCTTGCACATGACCGCATCTTCCTGCACTGGACCGATGGCCATACCGTGCAGAGGTCGTTTGCTGGTCCGGAATACGGCTTCGTCTGACTGCCGGGGTAGCACCCATTCGAGACGAAGGCCGTGGTGAAGCAGGCCCGGCCATTTCTCCACTGGCTGGGCGAGGCGGGTGGGCGTTGCGAGTAGCACTCGTCCGATGGGAGACCCGATGATTACCAGAAACAGTTCAGGGATATGGACAACCATGCTGAGACGGCTTGTTGCTCGAAACTGAGGCCGCATAGCTCGACCGGGTGATAAGCCCATCGTCAAAGCATACGGGCATAATATGCCATACTCAGGTAATCCCTTTTGATCTGCTTTGTCCAGCGTCCGCATTTCAACGTCCTTTTCATACGTTCGAATCACATGATAACGTTTTGCAAACTCGCCCAACGCAGACACATAGCCCTGGCTATTCTCATTATACACAATAGGTCTTTCGAGAAATCGAGCTAGAGCGCCAGCCTGCCTTGGAACATCAAATATTTCTCCACTGTGCGGCATATAAGTCATGTCGACGAGAGTTGGGGTACGATGCGGTGGTGCCTTCTTTATACAAGACGAGAATGGTGCGCTTCCACTGTCCGTGTTATCTGCTGGGCTCTTGCTTGTGCTCGTGCATGGAGATGGAGATGGAGATGCACCAGGAGGCGCGAAAAGATCAGTGAAAAGATCTTGCAGAATAATGGCCGTCTCTGAGATTCCTGATACATCCGGATCGATAATGTTCTCTGCCAGAGGTGCTTCACCCACAATGGTAGCGGCGGCTGGTGGCTCAACTACGGGCGTTATTATTGTTAGAGATTCTTCAACCGGCTGATTGACTAATTCAAGAGGGACGTCACTCTGAATTATAACACCACCACCAACAGGGTTAATTGGGTAGAATGTGAGGTCATCGTCGTCGCCGCCGTCGCCGCCGCCGCCACCCTCGTCATCCTCACCTCCGTCCTCATCGTCATCGTCAAGTTCTGAACTGTCATCAAGACCTTCGGCATCGTCTTCTCCTTCCTCTTCCCCTTCCTCCTCGTCCGACTGTCCGATGTCAAAGTCAGAATCGTCATCGCTCGGTTGACTGGCCTGGTTGTGTTCATCCACTGTGGCAACGGGCCGAGGGGAGAGCATTGGAATCACGGGTTGGGTGCACGGGTTGTCTGGTAGACCCCGAATATATCGAGAAATGTTCACCATTGGGTGAGGGCCTGCCTGGAGCTTTGGAATTATCTCCAGGTCCTTGATCGGCGCGCCAAGCAGCTCCTCTTCCGATTCAACAGTGAGGAAGTATTTGTTATCCAGTGCGAGAATGCCCCAACCGTGTGATGCTACCGGCCAATGCTCCTCACTTTTCAACAGTGGGCTTGTTGACTGCATGACCCTGACGGCGGCTTGTTGCGGTTTCCATATGTCGACCAACCACATGGCGCCTTTGATATCAACAGCGCATATTTTATGCGCACTGCCATATTTGTCGTTCACGAAACTGATGTTGGGTATATTATGGGCCGACGGGCCCAACGACAGTACAATTCGCCAGTTGCGGGCGCGGCGCCGAACACGCGCCTCCACGCCTTCACAGCATGACTGGCAATCACAGTTTGCTGTTTGCTGTCGTCCCGTTGGAGTAGACAAAGCCGGGGCAAAAACAGTGACTTCAAAGCGATTTGAGCTGACGGCAATAAGCCGCGACTGTTCATGAATCGCTAGACCCCATGCCGAAATGCCCACATTCTCTTGGAAAAATGGCCTGGGCGTATTCCGCTTGCACGCTGACGATGATGGCGTCTGTCGCTTTTTAGGTGCCGCCACAGGCGGCATATCAGATTTGCAAAGAACACGTCCAACGACGTCTCTTGTATAAAAGGCCGTGACGTCACCATCATCGTGACTTGTAAGAATAATCTCCTCTTGTCCCAGCATCCCAACAATGAGATGGTTTATCGTGTGAGGAGCATCAGGGTCAACGTATCCTCCGATGATATGGGCGACTGAGCTCGGATAGGTCGCAAGTTGAAGATCTGGGTGTCGGGGTAATGTCTGTCGAGGTACACTTCGTGGGGCATAGACAAATATTGTCGACCGATAAGCCGTGAAATACAGCTAAATGCAGATAGATTTTTTTTGTGTCAGCTCGTACTCTTCGTAACCACAGTCTCATGATGAAGGGGTTGCACCAACATTATACTTCTGCGACAATGCGGTCAGATTGTTTCGAAAAGACTGCATCGAAGGGACCAGTCTGTAGATGGAGGTGGCAGGTATGTCATCGAACTCGCCATCTTCGCTGTCGGAGTACGGCCAGTCTGTAGGCCATTCAGCGCCCTCAGGAGGAAAGCCCATGACAATGCGCTCGCGCTCGAGAATGGCGCGCTTGGCCTCATGGCCGAACTAAAGAATCCAAGACCATTAGCAAGAGTCCATACAATGAAGATGGAGCACAAGAACAAGGCAGTGAGGGAAAAGGACAGAAGAGAATGGGATGGGATGGGATAGAATGTCGTACTCGGTCTGTCGCCGTCTGGACATGGCAAGCTCCGACAGCGGCTGGACAAAACCGTCGTTCCTTGTCCCTCAGGCTGTCCATGGAGGAGGCATGACAAGATGGTTCAAGGAACAAAAGAGTGGGAACATGTATGCGTAGTCGAAGGGCCGTGTATCTGAGCGGAGATTGATTTAAGATGCAGGGAAGAGAATAAGTGATTGTTTGGTGACGAAATTGGGCAGTAGTGGATGGTGAGCATTCGAGTGTGAGAGCGAGTGCGAGTGCGACACGGCTGGGCCTACTGCTACTACGACTGGGTCGTGGACATAGGACCGGAGTTTGCGGCGGGGAAAGTCACGGGCATGACGGATGTTCTGCACTCGCCAACATGACGAGATGCCAACGGGGATCCTGCGAAAACAAGACGACGTGGCCAGATACAGACATGAGGACAGATGCAATAACGGCCAAGCCCCGTCCGTCCCCAAAGCCAAACTTGAACTTAGCCTGAAAGCTCTCTTTGCATTCAAAAAGCTAGGCCCCGTAAACGGGGAAATTCGTGACCATCTTTCACTAATTACAAGCTTCCAACAAAGTGGCATGTATAAGAATTACCTGGTAACACACAAGTTGGTTGGTTACTATCCCACATCCATTCAAGCACTCACATGCAAAATATCACACACCTTCAAACCGGAACTCCATCCCAGGTCCCAGGTCCCAGGTCCCAGGTCCCAAGGCCTCCATTACAACAGATCCAGAACCCAACGCCCAGCATGCTTGCCGTGAGAGAAACCAAGATCAGCCGGTTGGAAGCATGGTCAAATGCACCCTCCTTCACACTCCCTGCCTCATCAACTCTGCCATGTCCTTCATCCTATAATCAAGCACAGGAGTCACCCAATCATCACCGACAACAGCATAGCTCTCGCTCTGATTGCCAGCAGGTTTCCTCGGATTCAGCGCCCAGTATCCAAAGTCGGCGTCCAGGCTCTTCAGATACCTCCACAGGTTCCTCCAATACCTCGCATCGCCAACGGTGGGATCTCTCGGCGCCCCGAGCTCGCCCACCCAGACTGGCGCCACCTCGTCCTCCAGCAGATACGCCCAGTGGGAATGCATGCTTTCCACAAACGAATCGTAGCTTCTCGCTGAAAACCGTCCTCCGAGGCTGCCCCATCCTGACCACGCATACACATGTGCGGAATACACGAGTCTGTCGGGGACATCGAGGTGAACAGGACGGCGGCAAGCTCCCTTCAGATCGTTCGCCGATTCAGTCCCTTCCACAATAATGAGCAAGCCTGGATTCAGCTCGAGCAGACGGTTCCCGGCACGTTCAGCAGCCCGAGCCCATCTCGACCAGGACATTGTTCCCCATAACCCGCGAACCTCGTTCCGTAGATCCGCGCCAATGACGAGTGAATTGTTCGCAAAGCGCTGCATGACGACTTCCCAGTTCTGAATCCACTGATCCTCCGACTGCGTGACCCTGCAGTAGCCCAAGAGGTGGTCGTTCGACCAGCCCGCATCGCATAGGTTCGCGCCGCAGCACCACGTCGCCCGCGTAATATGATTGTTGATAATAGCGGCGATGCCCTCATCCGTCAGCGCCGTAGTGGTAGCCTCGAGTATGTCTAGGGCCCGCAGGCCAGCCAAGTCCGGATTCGCCCTAATGAGACCTTGGTCAATCACCGGATTGAGACTGACCAGCTCATCAGCATAAGAGAGTCGCACACTGCTGAATCCCATCTTCTTGATTGTCTGGGCAATGACGCTTCGGTGCTGAACATCTAGCCCGCCAGGGACGAAGAGCTCATCGCTCGCACCATACCAATTGATGGACGCGAGTCTGAAGCGCCGGCCCTACGCATCGACAATCCTCCGGCCTTTCGTGCGAAGCGGTAGTTCATACGAGACAATTTGGGCCTGGTTCGGCGGTTGCGGAAGTGGTTTCTTGGAGAACGCAATGGAGGCCGGGTCTGGTATCCAGATGGCGTTGATATCTGCTTCTGACTCGTACAAGTATCCTCCCATTCCCAGGAATAAGACCAGCACCATGACGAAGCGGATGCGTCTTAGTAAAGTCGGGCCCATAAGCTTACCAGGCATTCTTCTTCGGTAGCTCGCTCGATGACAGCCACACTGCCTCGGCTTCGCCCGTCTAAACGCGGCCGCAGCCCTGGCCGTCGGCAGAGAAAAGCAGGGTAGCAAATCCGTCGCATGAAGCTTGCTCCATGAACGGCAGTCGAGCACGCGACCTCGGCAGGACGGCATGGATTCTGCGTACTTACCAAGCAAACAGCATAGGATGGACAAAATAGCAAGCCAATAGCCGAGAGAAAACCAGAATTCACATGGGAGGACCAGTTCCGTGATGATGTTTGATATTTTGCAAGATGATGGACGGTGGAAAGGCGGGGGGGCTTCGTGGCCCTCGCCTGGTGATGGGACTAAGGACTTGCCTCGATCTGGCTCTCCCGTGCTCCATCAGGCACTTTTCTTTTGAGATACGGTGCTCGCCCATTCCCGAACCACGTGTCCAGGCCGAGGTTTCTGAACAAGGGTTATATAGTTTTTATCAATCAATTTCCCCATTCGGCAATATCCGAAATCTGAAAGTCCAAGTCGATTGCTAGTTAGGCACTGAGCTTGGTCAGCATGACGCGGCATAGCGGTACGGTACTGGCAGGCTGGCAAGACAAGTTTCATCTAGGCACCATGGTAAATATTTAGTATAATCACATATTCACCTTGTTTCAGCGGCGAGAGAACTTCCAGACGTCCGCTACCGCGGGTAAGCCAGCCGCACGTTTGTAGTGCGAAGAAGCATCAACTCTGCTTGGAGGATTGATTTCAATACCGAATAGTTATAGCTACACACATACGTGCTTTCTGAATAAACGCTAGTAGGATGGTCTCATAGGGTTGGGAGCATCCTTTGTCATAGCTATCCTGTAGCTCATTCGTCTGGTAACTCCCACAATTAAACCGACGATAGGAAGAGTGTCCACCGATGGAGGCGTGGCGAGCATCTCCTGCACGTATGTTCGGCCACTCCTCTTGTAGCATCGCACGTGGATAAGCGATATGGATCGTTCAAAAAGGATCTCGTCATCGTGAATGATTTTCCAAGTCGACTTCTTATTGAGCAGAGTCATTTCTCTCTGTCGTCGTCCCAAATCCTCCCAGTATATTAGACCCTGCATGAAACGGAGGGAGACCTTCTATTCCTCGAGTTGAAAAGGCATGAAATAGAATATGAATATGTAAATCCCGTGACGCCACGCTTTTGATTTGCAATCATCATGTTACAGGAAATACTACTGGTGTAGTTTCAACCTCGATCCCATTGGATTGATGTGAATGAGGGCAACACATTCTGTCGCGATGGGCAATGTCCTTTCCGAGCTGAGGAAGTATCGAGAAAATGGGGTCCAAATGTGAACGTCATTGCACGCCGCAATCAAGCAGCAGCAGCACACTCGTGTCAACGTCGCTAGATGATTTGTGATACATGGATTCATTTGGCAGGAATAGATGTAACAAGACTGCCCAAGATATGTCACAAATGTCGATGCGTGAAAAAGGTATTCATATTCTGTTCGTGCGAAGTGGATTCTTATCGTCATAGCTGTCGGGACGCACAAACGTCTGTCCTGAGTCACATGTGGATTGTTGAGATGATCGCAGACTCGAGGTCGAGCTTGCTGGTACGTGACATCGGTCGGGTGTTCTTCGTCCGGGTGATGGGGATTTGACTGGAGAAAGTGGTGTCACCACAGCACTAGAGTCCGCAAGGGGCATTTCGTCCGAACACGCATTGCCTGAACCTATATTATTCTCAAGACGAGCATCCACCGAAACAAACTCTTTCTGCTTAGAGAGCAGCGATCCAATCAGTTCGTACCAGCCAGTGATCATAGAGATGCGGCCCAGGAGGAAAAGAAGCCATACACCGTTCAGCTGGTGGTTCTGGTCAGCAACGAAACGAGCATAGGAATCAATAAGAAAGCCAAGTGAAGGGAACCAACGAACTCCAAGCAAGAGTAGCACAGCCGAGACGGTGGCTTCGTTGACGACAATAGAATTCGCATATTCAAGACATGCGTTCTTGTCCCCCCGCGAACCGATAAGGCAAGTAACCCATTTTTCTGCAATCCGTGGATCTTTCGTTACAGATTGTACAACGTTGTCTTGGAACACGAAAACAACCGAGAAGAAGATAACATCGGCAATAATAATCAAGACGATAGCGATCCCACGCCACTGGAGTGCAACAACACTTCTCACACGACGATAAGCCTGCCGGGGCGATACGATTCTTTCGCTGCTGCTGCTGTAGACAGGCAGGCTGGACCCTTCTGTTGGAGCAGAGCTATCGTACAACGAGGCAAGATAGACCTTTACACAATATCCGAAGGTCGCAAAGGTAATGATAACGGTCGCTCCGGCAAAGATGAGTAAAGGGATCCAAAAGTCTGCGAGACTGTTTTTGTGGTTGATGTGACAAGTTGGACCGAAACGAAACGAAACCCCACTGAAGCTAAGAGCGAGAGTAATAGCAAGTATGGGAATTCCCCAGCCAGCAGCTTGTGCGAAGAACATAAAGCTTTGTCCTACCAGAGCTTGCCAGCAAATTTGAATATGTAGGTATAACGATCTTAGAAAAGCCCACATAACGCCGCACCAGCCCCCAAGAATCAGGAGGCTTCCAGAAGCGCCACATACTTTGCTGCTTGACATGCTGTTAGGAGTAATCATGTCATAGCATTGATCAGGCTGCGCTGCTAGCGGGATGATGAATCCAAGCTGTGACTCAAAGTTAACAGTGTCCATTGGACAAGACTTGCCGCTTCGCTCGGAAAGATTGTCTGTGCAGACTTACATCCATAAGGAAGACACTAAAGGTCAGGCAGACACTGAGATAATGTCTGTTGGTTTTATCGACTGGTAACGTGGCCCATGAAGCAAGAAGGTAGACGCAACATATCACATTGACAGCTGCGACCCAGTTAGCAACATTTGTCATGGTTTTGAAGCTATCCTGGTATATCCAGTCGGTCATGGGGCAAGGGAGGCAGCATTTCAAGTCGTCGGCAATTTTTTGGCACAGTCGACCATCCACGTCTAAGAGCGTCAGTATGTAAAGCGTCACGGAATTAAGCGATATAGGTGAAATTACATACATCCTTTGCTGTTAGGAAACAAATTCAAGTCGATAAATGGTGGGGGACAAAGATTGACCCCTGTGAGATTCACCATAATGATTGATGTCAAACCACCAATTCACTGTAGATGCTCTGGCTTCTTCCCACGTGCTCGATGCGAATGAGAGCTAGCCGTGAACATCAGATGCTGACTGGTTCTGATGTTGTGCTGAGCGTCTATACTCTTTGTTCTTCTTCCACCAAAGTGATTGACCGAAGGTATACCTCAGCCGTAGACAGTAGAGCTGTAGTGGTCAGTTCTGAGTTGTCGAGAACCACTTTATCCCATTATAACCCGCCTATGGGAGGCATGGCTTTGATGGTAAGAGTTGGGTATCCGCGCCTTATCCAGATAGAATAGTCGAGTTTCTCTCTCTCTGTCCCTCTCTCTCTCTCTCTCTCTCTCTCTCTCTCTCTCTCTTTCTTTCTTCTCTTTCTTTCTTCTCTTTCTCTGTACCGAAACGCAGATAATTGTACGGAGAGTTGCTGTCAAATCGCGAGAAGACGGGAAAGTCAACAACCATTATGTATGGATGGGAGGGTGAAGGAGCATAAAGTACTTGAAGCACCTCCATGTCAGTTGTGAGCATTGCATGAAGTGGGCGTGTGTCTTCACGCTTGTTGAACGAGAGACATGGGCAGCCATGGAGTTTATCCCCGGTCCCTGGTTCTTCATGTCCACCCCACCCCCTTGCTTACCGTCCTACCCCCTCCCTTATCCCCCCCCCGGTGGCATCGTTGGCTAGCTTTGGTGCTAAAGAATTCGCATACATCGGAGAATCAGGTCGAGTGGGAGCTGGAGGCTCAAAACGGGACGGGATCCCAGCTAGCAACCGATGGCAAGTGGAAAAGGGGACGGATTTCAAGGCTGGTTCTGCAACCTATTACTCTTCTCAGAACTCATATAATTTGACCACACCATGCCAACTTGGCCCGCCTACCAGCTAACCATGCGTCTCTTGGTTGGGGTCCAGAGCGGGATCAGTATTTACATACAACCATCGGCCGGCCTAGAGTTAGCCTGCAAACCCCGGGGGATTCTTCAATTGAGATCTCACATCAACCCGCGGCGGGGGTTGACCAGGTCTCAATTCAAAGGTTCTCCGGGTGGCCTAGTGGATGGGTTGGTTGTCTTAGGGCCACCGTTGCCGTTGCAATTATTAATGGTTCCATGTCTGGTGTGGCCGCCGAAGATGGGCCTTGGTCGCCGTGGACTTGCCGTCTGGGGTTGTTTTTGTGTGTCTGTGTTCCTGAGCAGTTGCAGCGTGATAGATGTACGGAGTGCTCCGTAGTAGGGGAGCATGTTGCGTTACGCAGGCATGGCAATGGAGCCTGTCGCCACCCAGCCCGGCTCAAGAGCGTATTCCGAAGATTGACGACCATGTCGTATTGGCTCTTGTCGGGAGAGGGCTGTAATCTAGCAGCCAACGAGCTCGAGTCTCGCGAACGGTTGGTTTTAGATCAATGAAAAAGGCAGAAGAGGGCGGTTATGGGTGGGTACGAGACAGGCCAATCGACACGATGAAGACAAGTCTTTAACGACAAGGGCACAATGTACCAATTGGCCTCCGCATCCAGTCACATTCCTAACATTGCGCTTGCCAATACGAAGTAAGGACTTGGAACAGCTGTTGAGATATTCAAGGGGAATGCCTACGCCATATAAGACATAAGGATTCGCAAGGTTTCTTGGCGTTATCATTTGTTCATTTGTTCCTTTGTTCATTTAATAAAATTTAGAAGTTTGGGCCTCTTGTGTTGGGTCACGTGGAGGAGGCCTCCCCGCTGTCCCTCGTTGGGCCTGTGAGAGCCCCTCTCCCTCTCCCTCTCGTGCTCTTTTGCTCCCAACTCCTAACATGTTACTTTTGCTCCTCTTTGCTTGACCTTTGCTGTAGTCAGTCAGAGAGATGATCAAGATGACTTCATTATTCACTCGCTTTCGCTGTGCATGTCCCATGACATCTCGGGCTCCTATTGATAGCTCTTGATGCTCTAGAGCCCGAGGCCTGATGCAATCAAGTTGACCATGGATTACGGCACCTGTCGGCGAGGAGAACAGTAGTATCAGTATCACGAAACTGTACTTCCGTACATGCCTGTGCATTATAGCAGAAGATTGTATTGGCTGTATTGGCTGTAGCAGGGGAGGGCAGCGACATGGGACACTCGTGGTAGTGGGTCCAACAGCAGCCGACATGCAAGGGTCAGCAGATTGACTTCGCGACAAGGCTGGCTAGCGGCCGACACTAATAATATTAACAATAAATGTAGGCGATACGGGCGGAATTAATTACCTTGGTGCCGAAATGGGTTTCCAGAAGCATCCTTCGAATGGAACATTAAACAACACTATGCGATAGCCGTTCACAGGAGGCGGATATCAGTAGCAACTCCAGGAAAGTTGCTGCGCAGACAAGCTCAGTTGTTGAGGGACAGCAATGGCATTAATTGGGACTGTCACCAAGTACCTCGGTACCTTGGTACCTATTGGTTGTTGCCATGGTGGCTTGTCGCGGCCCACGGAAACCAGGCTGGCGACTCCCGATTAAGGTGTAAAATAATCCCTGTACTGGCACCCGCGGACCCGCGGGTAGTACGCAGTATTGGTAACATATGTATATGGGTCCATTTTCCTCTAGGTTCGCCATACAGAGTAGAGAAATTAGACCCGTCAGGACCCTCACATGTCACCAGTACTTCTATCTTCTATTAGGGTAATCCGTCTCTACACCTCAGTCCCGATTCGTCTGTCAGTCAGCCAGTGACAGCGTCGGCTCGCAGGGGCACAGGCTTGGTTCAGACATTCGACATTTTCTTGGTATCACTCGAGGATTCCGAGGAGGAAGGTGTGGACGGAATAAGGTCCCACCCAACAATCCGGGCAGTCTGACTTCACGGAAGCACTTGGGCTGATCTACAACTACCATGAGGATGTTGATGCTGTCTTCTACATGTCTGGATACGACCAGGTTTGCGATAAACGTCATGCCAATGTCATCTTCCTGCACGCTCCTGAAAGATCGACGTAGACATAGCGGTCGATCTTGCACAGAGAATACCAATGTCGCGGCTTATCCCCTGTCGCATCTCTAGGCCAACCTCGTTGTTCTGGTGGATAACTTAGCACATTCTCTGTTTACTGCGCAAACGGTCGTTGAAGAATCAGTCTACATAGGAGATGAAACTTGCTACTTATGGCGAAAGGATCGGGATTAGTTGTGGAGGAACGAAACTAACTTCAATTACACAATTCGTCGTTAAGGAAGATTAATTTAGTATAATACTGTCTTGTTTTTTAATTTCTTTTATATGTACATCCAACTCCATCACCAGCGAATATATTACCACCTTTTCTTGGACCTATATCTGCTGAATTTATGTCGAAAGGATGGACGGCGGATCCTGCAGCTTGCCGCACTACCCGCAGTGTACCTAGGTACATGCATGGCACTAGTGTGGGCTGTGGGCGTGATTGCAGCAAGCATTACAACGTTGCGCGCAGAGGTCACGGGGGCATGCACGCGTCTTACAAGGTGCAATGCTTGCATGTAGTGCAGTGCAAGCATTGGCGGATCTTTTGGTCTATTGGCACAGCGTAGTTCTTTCAGTATCACCGATGGTTGAACCCAATGTATGTACTCCCGTATGTCCTCCCGTATGTCCTCCCGTACGGTGGGCGGAAGGACCAAAAGCCGACAAATACCTGCACCACTCGCATCTTTCGGGAACCATGCGATACGACATCGATACGATGCTTCTGAAATGCATCCATCTAGCACAGACATCGCGAGGTGGCATTCTCCATTCTCAGATTACCTAACGATAATGAGAACCGAACGCCGCCAACACCGTAGACACGATCAGTCTCAGTCCTATGAAATCTGTTTGTTTGCTTGCCCCTGACTAGTAGACCGGGTCATTCTGTCAGCTCAACTCGTATTGGTGCAACCAAGTCGTGAAATTTTTTTACTGTCGATCGACACCTAGCATTATCGCTAGTGGCTGGCTGGCTGCGCACTTGATGGAAGAACCAATCAATGATAATGTGACCAAAGGGAGGAAGAAGATATAGGAAACCTCCAGCCACTCACAAGCAGATGAATGGACAGCCACAGTTGTGCCAGCTATCAAGCCGGACCTGTCAGAGTACGAGGCTTACGTGCGGGCTTGTGAGTGGTCAGGCTAGGTCGGACCTGCCGCCCCTCGAACAGGCTTGAGCAAACGCCAGACACAGATTTGTCGACGTCATTCGCCATGCTCAAGCCCGTATTCCGCCATTCCATGCAGTCTCTTGCAATATTTTATGCTTTGCTTACCGAGTGGGAATTTCGAACATCACATCTGCCGTTACGCTTCAGCCCATCAAGCTGAGTTTTAAGGCAGGCCGTGATTCGCCCACTCGTCTCGGCCCAGTCTTTGTGGGGAGATGTTCATGGATTTCCCAATCCAGTTGTCCGGTCTCATGGCTCTGCAGACGCGACGACATGAGATCCATCAAACAAGGGTCCTTGGCAGCTTGTGATAAAATAGCAACCAAGACGTGGTGGCGCTCATCTGTCAGTTTCATTTCCCCCCCGTGCTCGCCTGCAACACTCATTAATCATACGTGGTCCACAAGGTAGAGCTCTCATGTTGGCAAAACGCAACCACTTTCTTGAGTGAAAAGGGACCTCACCAATTACGGTCAGAAAATGCTACCAGAGAAATCAGTACCACGGTACCTTCTCCTCGTTAATAGCTATGTAGCTATTGCCGGCTGGCTCTAGAGTACGTCTTCATCTGTGCCACTTTAGCGTCACTCAGAATTGTACTACAAAGGAAGTCAGATCTTGATGACTTCACTCGTGCAACAACTGCTTTAGTTTCAAATGGTCACATGGTAGCTGTGCAATCAATTTCTCAGCCACTGTGCGAAGCCTTCTGGTCTTTGATGCATTCCAACAATGCTCGAATGGCACTGCTTGAGTACAAAATATCCAGATACCAAGCAGACAATACTGCATCAGCCCAAAAGAGCTTTTGCTTACGATTGAATGTCTTGGAATCAACGACTTCGTGGGCTGATTCCTCTACAGTACACAAACGCTGCAACAAACCAATCCCCTTTAACTGTTTGTACTATCGCACTTGCTCTTCTTCGTCCTATATTATAAGAAAGCGTTTGAAACACGCCCCACGAGAAATAAAAGGGTTATTTTATTCCCAAAGATATAGTACAAATTTTACTGATGCTAGAAATCTGACCGCGTTGCTGCTAAACAACACCGCCACCTCCCGACAAAGACATCGTCGTCCTGCAACAGTATCAGGACCACCTCTACCTATTGAAGAAGCACGCCCGCGAAAATTATGCCTTTCATCGCTGTACAAGTTCCACGACATAAATACCCACCACTCCTTCCTAGACTTGTGTTCTGTTATGTCTGCAGCGTTATGTGGAATCGAGATTAAATCATCCTCATCTTTTTTGAATAGGGGGGTTGAATAGGGGGGAAGGGGCTCAGTCACGTGCGCATCATTTTCATTTCTTCTCAAATGATGGCTGTATGGGTCGACTGACTTTTGTGTAGTTGCATGATTGCCGACAAAGGCATGGTAAAGCCTACTTCGACGTACAGCGTAGGTCTTGGTATATTGCATGCATGTACAATACATATATACACGCACACATGGCATGGTAAATACCGACGGCTGTCTCATCAAGCAAGTCTGTTCGCCGACTGACAGAAAGATATCTGTCCATTTTCGGGTACTGTGTCCGGACATGCTATGCTGAGTGTGCTTACATGCTAGGTAGCGCGTGTCATGTTCGTCACGAGAGCTAGTGGCGCTTCCAATCTCCAAGGTTCTGTTTCCAGAAAGCGAAGCTTGAGTCTACGGCGCGTCATAGTTGTGGCAGGATAATGCCTGGGTAGGCAATACCTTCCCTCATACCTATATACATAGTACTCATCGAGTAAGTTATATCATACGACATATACGGTACCTATGTTGAAGCCAATGTCAAGCAAGCAACTGAGCCCGCAAAACTGCCATGGGATACTTCACCCCCCTTGAGCACCTCAACTGCCCTCAGACATTTCCGCGCCATCAAGTCTGTGCATGGGCTGGGCACAGTTCGTACCACCTTCTTTGCCGCCAAGCTGCGAACCGCGAAACCAAGCCACTGGAAAGCGAAGCATCGATTTCTGGCCCCCATAGCAAAAGCGGAATCCCGAGCCCGTTCATTTTAACCGCAGAGCAAGTGCTACAACGTGCCCGGCGCAAAGGCCGTTAACAGGAAGCGCTCCTTTCCGTTGTCTTGGAGCTTGACATTACACCCTTGGCCGATCGGCCCTTTCAGCCCTCGCGGTACACCCCTTTGCTCCGGGGCACCAGGAGGCATGCATTGTATGCAGGAACTGATGAGCTGACGTGGGTACGTCCCCCGAATGATTTCGGACGAGGGGCAATTGGGAACTTGGCTGATTCTTCCTTTAGATGGGCCGGGGAGAGGTCATGGGTTGAATGTGGCAGGTGCTTTGATCGGGGGAATTCGGCCTGTGATGCGGAGGGGATTGATGCGTAAAATGAAGAAGTGTGTGATTTTGCATGTGGTCTTGTTATTCGGGCTTTCCGGTTGAGTACAGGGCTCTTGTTTGCGTGATGCCACTTAGACTTGAAATATTGATCGAGACATGTATCTGAAACTGAAAGATGCTGATTGTTGAGATTCTGGTACCGTATCATTGTAGGTGTTGAAATGTGTACTCCGTAACTAATAGTGATTGAATTGCTTGACTATTCACTAAGTGGCACTAAGTGCCCTATATACATGCTGCAGTGTACCTGCGTGTACTCACGTCATCTCTGTAGTTAATTGCCCTGGCTTATATTAACACTTCTACTTAATCTATAGAGAAGTGAACCATATTGAGTTCTTATTATCAGATATACTTAAAAATACTATCAAGGTAAAAAAAAAACTTCAAAGAAAATCATCTTACTAGAGAAAATTATAGAGAAAGAGTATATTGAGCTAGCTAATATAGCAGGACACCTGCCGTATTGCAACTACTATTATAGCTATAAATTAAGTGCGCTTCTAACAAAAATAAGTCGACTTACTAGCACAAATAAAGGCTTAAATCTAATGCTAAAGGTGGCAAGCCAACTAAACAGGAGAGCCACTAAACTAGGCAAGCGGTGACTACGATACCATCAGGAACCTTTGAAGGAGCTCTTTCTGAGGTTCTACTTCGTCCGATGCGACTCCGCTCGGCGATTGGCGGGGCCGCTTGATTCCCGTTGAGACGCGAGCACTTATGCGTGAGGAGTCGGGAGTGAGAGGGGGCCTCGATGTCGGGACTCCTTGTCATGGATGGTGGTGCTAGCGCATGAGAGTTTTCGGCGGCATACAGACGTGTGATGTGTGGCTAACCCTTAATCAGGTAATCGGAGTCGACCTTGGCCCTATACAGCCTTGGTTGTAGGTATTATCCTCCATTCATGCAGAACATTGTCGATTAATCTCAATCGTTTTGCCAGTGTCCCACCCAATGTAAATTTCGTGGTGGACGACATTGAGGACGAATGGACATACTCCACCAAGTTCGACTTCGTGTATTCAAGCATGTTGACTGGCTCTGTCTCAGACTACCTTCAACAAAGTTTTGAGTAATGACATCCTTGTGTATCCCGCGCCCCCTTGCCCCCGTTACCGCAGACTTGCTGGTAAGGGTAGTAACTTCAACCCCCGGCGGATGGATGGAAATTGCGGACATCTTGCTCGAGTTCGCAGCGACGACGACTCCATCCCGACTAACTGCGCGGCATCGAAATGGGGTGAGCTCATGCTCGAGGCAGCTGCGATTTTGAAGAGACCGCTGGATAGCTGCAAATATATCGTACTACAAATGAAGGATGCGGGATTTGTTAACGTTGTGGGATCTGTGTATAAATGGCCCTCGGACCCATGGCCTAAAGACCAAAAATACAAAGAAATGGGCAAGTCCTCAATCATCAGCGGCATCGAGCCTTCGGATAACGCCAACACGTCTATAAAGGACTGTGGACTTGTGAGAATCTTGGCAATGGTGCGTTAGGACTCAGTTTGGCGTTGTTCGCTCGCGCCCTGGGTTGGTCGGCAGAGGAGATAGAACTGTTCCTCATCAATGTTCGGAGAGACATGAGAAAACGATCTATACACGGATACTGGCCAGTGTGGGTTGTGTGGTAGTTCTGGTCGGCTTGTCTACAGGGCGATGACTAACGACTTGAAGATATATGATATACGGTCAACACCCACCTCGCGCTAGTTGATGCGATAATCGTGGCCGGATCGCTAGCCTTCCACCTCAGCAATCCATCGGCGATGCATCACTGTTTTTAGCAACACATACTACTAGCATCACCCTGTCTTGGATCCTCCTGAGTTGGCCAGCACAATGCTTTGGGCGGAAAGTTCTATTGAACGTATAGAGATACTCCGTAGTCGACATGACACCATTATTGGCCATTGTATGGCTTCATTTGCTGAAGCAACCGCAGAGAGAAGCGGAGCAGCAGAGCGTTAAGAAGGAGAAGTACAAGGCTGGCGAGCACTAGATATAGTCAGCAATGGTCGCGTAATTCAACTCTACCCCAGAAAATTCAACTCTACTACAATTGTATTTTCACGTCCTTTGTAGGCGTTTCGCGTGCAAGAATTATTCATTCATCTTCCAACTCGTTTGAGCCACACTGATAAGTCAAAAGTACCAGCTTCCAGGTCACTTGGATTTCCTGCGAACATAAAAAGCCGACCATGCTGCATTTCGGGTTGTTTCCCATCCGTATGGTTGATCCTGCATGCCTTTGTCTGATAGTTCTTGGTTTCGTACGCAGCAAGCTTCCTAGCATCCTCGACACTTTCGACATTGTATGCAGCACCGCTGACAGTAGCGCCCATTTCTCCATCGACAATGGCAGGATACTGGCCCCAAAGCTTGCACGTATATCCGACTACATTTGCGGGTCGTAATATCGGCTCGTGGTCCAAATTCAGGATCTCCGCAAGCATTTTGGGGTCCATCAGTGTGCCGTAAAAAAAAGTATGGGCCTGTTCGAGGTTCGAAGCAATCGACGTGTCGAGGCGGATTTGGCGACTGATAGAACCAGCCAGGTGGCGCGCTCCTCGTTTTTAACATCACGAACTTGGAGATTTTGGTATGCTTGTTGATGGGGAGAGAGGGAGGCAGCGGCGGGGCTGGTGGGGGGGGGCGGCCGGCGCTTGAGTATGAGTTTGATCATCAGAGCTAGACATGTTGATAAGTAGAAGAGTTTATGGTCAATATATCAAGATTACGAATTGGTAGGAAGTAGCACTAAGTGCTCTATATATATCTAGGTACCTAGGTAGGTACCTAGGTATATACTGTAGTGTACTCACGTGTATTCACGTGATCCCTGTGGTTGATTGCTTCGCAGGTGCGTGAGGCTCAGATCCAGACGTTCAACAAATCGTGGGCTGGGCACCACCACCACTTCGGGGCTTGAAGTCGTTGGCGCCATCCACCTGCTTATCTAGTCGGCCCTGTATTTCAGCTGGCAAGAGCTCTCTACGTTGTCGCCAAAGCTGCTACATCTGTGGCAGCAGGGCATCAGTTGATTGAAGCAGCGAGCCAGCCTCTACCATCTTCGAAGACCCCGGTTCTACCGGTACTGGAGGTGCTGCCATGAGATTGAGGGGGGCCTGTAATCCTAAGCTGTCCCAAAGCCAGAGGTGAAGGTCCTCCAGGTCGCCGCTCACGGCTTTGTGCGCGGCCAAATGGCTTGTAAATTTGGCCTTCCTTACCGCGGCATAGCTGTTGAGGGGGGCCATGTTTTCACAAGGGGAGTTGGTTGTTCTTCCTTTGGAGCTCAGGATGGGTGATGCTCTAGGGTAGGGTGGATGGGTGGTTGTCTGCCAGACTTCAGTTGGATGTCATTCATCTTTCGTGATTTGGTTTATACAGGTTGCTATTGCTCCCGACAATAGCCTATGTCGTTTTTGAATGGGATTGTCATCACTTCGTACACGCGTATTCGTTTTGCGGCGGTGCCTTTGCGTCCGGATCGTCGTACTCAGCCCGCCCCACGGGCCTCGACTCACGTCGCAAAACCCGCATGGCTTTCCCAACACATGAGGAACAGGAACTAAATCGGCGAACCCCCCGTCCGTGAATCTTTGATACAACACAAAGGATCCAGCGCAAGAAAATCACCAAATAGACTGACGGCAAGAACACTACGGCCCAAGTCCTCCGCATGCCTCACCAATTGGCAATTGGGGCCCTGCCGTAGCATCGTCAGCATCAGATTCAGCATAACCATCGTAACCATTCATCATGTCGTCGACTCTCCAAACCTCCCACAACCTCCTTGTCGCCACAGGCCCATCCACATCCATAGTCCGCGTCAAGAATATCCAGTCTACCATCCAGGGCCCCAGCGACGCATGGGGCCGTCCCAACAGACCGCAGCCCATCACCATCTCCGTCACCGTTTGCCTCGACAAAGCTTTCGGATCTACATCCACCGCCGACGCACTCACCTTCGACACAATCCACTACGGCCTCCTGAGCAAAGCCGTCCTCGCAACACTCACCCGGCTTGATGCCCGAAAGTCGAGCTGCAGAGAGCTGCCCCTCCCGGCCGCGCTGGAGAATGTCTGGATCGACCTCACTGGCATGGATACATTCGGCACACCAGTCAATGACGAGGGCACGCCATTTCTGCAACTTTCTCTCGTGAAGAGCCTTCAAGTTGTAGTTCGTTTGCCGAAAGCAACTTTGCAAGGCGAAGGAGTTAGCTTGTCGTGCACGGGGGTGTTTGAGCGGGGTGTCCTGGTGATGAGGGGGATGGCGTTGAAGCTGCATGATATACGGATTCCTATCCTAATAGGGGTGAATCAGAACGAGAGGGAGGCAAAGCAGGGTGTTGTCGCGAATGTCGAGGTAGAGAGGTTTGATGAGACGGGTGATGGCTATTGTGATTTGGAAAGGGTTGTTGTCAAGGTATGTGCAGCTGTCTCGCGAGCCTCCTGAGCGCCAGTTCCCAGATGTGATGATGTATAACAAATATTGACACCTTGACAATTGATCGGGATAGGCAATGGCGGACTCGTCATTCGAGACAATCGAGGCGCTGGTGGCAGACTTGGCCGTACACATGACGGCTCATTTGGCTGAGAACCACAAGGCACCGCTCGATGGGCAAGGGTGGCACCTGAACATTGCGGTTGAGAAGCCCATTGCTGTTGTGTTCGCGGACGCGCCGTGCGTGGAGCTGAGGATAGGAACGAATAATGTGAGCTTAGCATAATATGAAAACCGGTTTTCGCCTTATCAACTTGAACAAGACCATGTATGCATATTGTGACTGTGAACGTCCAACTGGTAATAGTTGCTCTCTATCGCAAACGGAGGGTCTGATCAATATATGGGTATCTAACGACGATTATTCCAACTTATTTTCATGTAATTCTAAGCATACGCTGAGCATCTATGCAATACAATTCTAGTGTTTGTCATGTAACCACCGCGATCGTTATAACCATCAAACGCCATAACAATGTTCGAGCAATGGGGAAAAAACATACTGAGACAAAAAAATTCAAGCACGAACAGAAAGCTAGTGGAGCTAGAGACACGGCATCAGACTCATCTACAAATCGGCCTTGTCACATTGTGGCACGTCGTCATTGGTGATTTCACGAATGAAATCAGGATCCGGATTGAACATGATGACATGGAAGTGTTCGACGGCGTGGACGGACTTGAGAGCTGCCCAGTTCTTGAACCACAATACCTGCATCATATTTCAGTCAGTTTCTGATCAAATTGCCCGAAACCGTTCATTAGGTCAAGCAATGGGCAAGGAAAACATTTGAAAAGGGAAAAAGAAGAAGAAAAAGAAGAACAAATAGACTCACATCATTCGCCGGAACTCTTGATTTAAACTTTCTCGTCACAAAGTCGTCGATTTCCGCCCTGGTCTGATCACGCAGATCGCCCGTTACCGGGTCTGCTTCGAGCTCAAACTTGGTCCACACCACGAGGTGAACGATGCGCCTGTCGAGACCGTACGGCCAGTCGTTCCAGAGAATTTTGACATCATCGTCGTACTGGAAAGGTGCTCCTCGTGGCTGGATGGGTTCTTGCCAGCACAAGCGCTCCTTCAAGACGAAAGCGGCAACGCTTCCATATCGTTTGGCCAGGTTGAACGTGAATGCCTTGTACCGCCGCAACTGGGAAGGAATCCTCTGGAGCAACTCGAGCCTGTTCGTCTGGATGATGGTCGTAACATCTTGCCAAGTCATGACCTTGAAGGCGGCATCAGGCGTGCCGATGATGCGCCGGTCTTTCTCATTGAGATCAACGAGAAAGGGTGGACATTCAACGGTCGACTCATTTTGTGGGCAGTTTACTTGCCAAAAAGGAACGACATCGATGGACCCCATTCTTGAGGGACAAGACGGCGCGTCTAGAACCCTCACTCAGAGATGATCCAATGGCGGACGAGTCTGAGTGACGACTGAGAGACTGAGTCGAAGGAAGCTTTGGTATGCCGAAGTGGATGCTTCTACGGTTCTAACATGGATTGGCTAAACAGCAGGTGTGGGATGTGGGAGCGAGCTCAATGATATTCGACCGAGACGACTGAGACGGGATGAAGAGAAAAGAGGTCCGCGGCAAAGTGAACGGGAACACTGCTGGGGAGCGACTTATGAAATCACAAGCAGGCCGTCCATACACTTCTTGGTTCCTCTGCGAAGATCTGGAGGCCCGGACCATATACGAAACAGAACGTGAATGTTGCGGTGCAAAACTCACGATACGTTTCTCGTACTGCGAAGGGTAGGCGTAGAGTTGTCCGAGGATTCGGTGATCGGCAAGGCCAAATCGAGTCACACCAGCCACATGCATGGAGCACGAGCAGACATGGCGACATAGGCGGAGATACCCTTTCCCATCAAGACGCCGCGAATGCCGTTACATAATACGGCGCAGACGGGACGAAACAGAAGGACGCAACGTTGAATTTGAGAGCTTGCGGGCGCCAGGATTTTGACTGCAGAGTGGAGACGGGGCGACGTGGAGACGTGGAGACGTTCAAAATTGCTGACATTATTATCCCGTACTCCGTACAATAAAGCAAAAATATTGCATCTTGGCAACACTTGGAGCTTCTTACCTGCGAGATTAATAAGCGGGAATTACATGTACCGTCCCAAGTGCCCCTGTAAAAGAGGGCCTGGTATTGGAAATGTCTCAGGACTTGATTTTTGACGGTCAAGCCCCCTGCCAAGATAAGAAGAATACACTAGAAACGGACTTTAGAGCCGGCTAAATAGTGTCAAAAAGTCCGCAATAAGCCCACAGGGTGCTAGCATGAGGGCGCCGACTCTGTCATAATTCGAAACTGCCCGCATACATGAGTAATCTTTATACTTCGTACAGCATTATTAGACTTCTGTTGCGGCGACATTTGTAGGGTTAAAAAAAAAAAAAGTACGTCCAATTCAGCCCTGGCCTGATTGGTCCATCTGCCCACTCGTCACATGCCTGGGGCCTTGCCGCAGCCAAAGGGATTGATTGATTGTCCCACCGCCAGCCAATCTTGCCTGCCATGTGCCAACAGTTGCTATTTTCGCCTAATGTGTTTGGCGCAAAATCAACTGCCCAGCCAATTTTTCAACATGGCCTCCCTCACTCGCCCATCTTTGGATAAGGATTGCGCAGCATGCTTGCTTCTCATTAATCAATCGCCATTTCTCTGGGCGTATTGACGTTGCTATTTTCAATGGATGTTGAATCGACTTGGCATCAGTGAGGCCCGCTTCGCCCGCTTCGTACTCTGACCACCGCCCATTCAGTCATGATTTATACACATCATTACGGAGTATTAACACGTTGTATTCCCTCAGCGCGATAGTGAAAGGTTCACTGCATGGCGGATGGGCAAATCTCGCACAGCAATTGGCCCATCCGACTTCTTCGACGGAGCTCAGCTCCACGATAGGCAGCCGAGCGATAATGGTCCCAGTCTCTGTCCTTGCAGCCCGCTTGGAGTTTGGACTGCTTTCGCTTGCTTTGATGAGATGGACAAGGTCAATCTCAACGCTGAAGCAGGGATGACATCCTTGTTTGGTGGGCCCATTTTGATCGTCACTTCAGGCGGAGTACTCCGTACGGTTCACCGTACTTGCCATCGAAAACGACTCACTACGACTCACTGGGGATGCTCTTCGTTTGAGGCGCATTTCTACAAAGTGCCGAGTGTTGATGCCTTCATTCCCGGGCACGAGTGTAGCAAGTACACAGTACAGTCATGGCAGCCTGCTGCAGATATATGTACCGTGGGATTATAAACCCTTCGCCAGTCACGTCCTCAACATTTCGAAATTGCCGCCTCCTCGTCACACCTCGTAGACAACCGGTGTGCTCATTGGCGAGATCCTGCCGACCTGCTTCTGGCTGCCGTGTCGTTATCAGCTCCTGACGTCAATCCGTTTGCCCCTCTTCGTGGAATATTGTGGATGCCAAGGTGCTCCGTGTGTTACTCACCCGCCAGTGCCTCCACAAAGCTTTCTTGGCATGTCGACATTCGCAGCTTCGTTTCTGGAGCCAAAAAAAAAAAAAAAGGCTACCGTGGTCAATAATCTGTCTGACCAACCCAACCGGGAACGAGATTAGTGCTTCCGAGAAACGTCTCGCGGGTTCCTCTGATCTAGACAAGCCAAATCTTGACCTCCAGTTTCGGTTTTGCCTACCGCTCTGCCGCCCGCACCCCACCAACCAACCTGCTGCTACCTTGACCCCCTGCCCCGCCTTCTCCTGGCACTGAGCCTTTCTTGTTGCGCAACAACCTGCACCGTCATTGTCTTCTTCTCCTCAACCTCCTTTACTGACCAAGTTGTCTCTAACTTCTCTTTCCACTTGGTGATTTCACAGCTGTGATTGAGCATAAACCTTGACTTTCCACCAACTGCACAGGCTTTCGAGACTAAACACAATGGCCGGCGTCGTAAAGAGCGCTTTGCCTACGCACCTCAAGCCTACGGCCAGGGACGGCGATGACAATGGCTTCGAGAAGCGCCATCATGGCAAGACTCGCAGCCACATGGTGAGTGACATGAATATTTATCAAGCCTGATACAGCTTCCATCATAATGCTATTCTGATGTGAACGACTCGCTTCCGTTGGCTGCTGTTGTCCTTGCCCCATGCCATTTCTCTCCACATGCTATCGACCGATACATAGGTACTACGACAAACAAGCAGTCAGTGTTTGTTGCGCTTGACGACGACCCACTCTGAGGCATTGCTTCTCGTCACGGGAAGGGGTGGACAGATGTGAGGCCGGGTCGGGGAGAATGTTCCGTTCCATGATCAAGTGGCAGCAGGTACTGGCTCATGGCGTTCTGGTTCGTGCTGTCCGGCCATGACGCACTGCCCATGCTTCGTTTCCATGGCACTTGTCGATACCAACAAATGCCGGACAGTCAGTTATGGGAGTTGTTGTCCTACGTGGCTCGGACTACATATGCTCTCTGTCAGCTGCGGCCGCAGCGCTTTCATCCCAAGCAACAGTCACAATCATGTCTCAGCGAAATAGAATCCGTAAACCTCGACTAACCAGACCTATCCAGGCATTTGAGAACACCTCTACCAATGTTGCCGCTGCTCAGATGCGCAATGCCCTGACCAATCTCGCCGAGACTGTCAAGGACCCAAATGACAAGAAGGTATTGCATATCCCAGGAAGAGTCAAGGTATTGCGCACTGGGGATAAAGCTGACTTGAGCCCCGTTACCAACAGTTGTTCGAGACTGAAATGGACAATTTCTTCGCTCTTTTCCGGCGTTACCTGAATGATAAAGCCAAGGGTAATGCTGTGTACGTGAATTTAACCAAATCGTTCAACAAGCAACGTCCCGAAGCTGACCATCATATTAGTGACTGGGAACGCATTGCTCCTCCCGCCCATGGCCAGGTTGTGGACTACGAGGATCTTGCCGACTCGGAGAGTGTCAACTTTCTCAATAAGCTGGCCGTCCTGAAACTCAATGGTGGTCTCGGTACCTCCATGGGCTGTGTCGGTCCCAAGTCCGTTATCGAGGTCCGTGACGGCATGTCCTTCCTCGATCTATCCGTACGCCAAATCGAGTTCCTCAACCGAACCTACGACGTCAATGTTCCATTTATCCTTATGAACTCGTTCAACACCAATGACGACACCGCGGCCATTATCAAGAAGTACGAGGGCCACAATGTCGATATTCTCACCTTCAACCAGTCACGATACCCCCGAATTTACAAGGACTCGCTGCTGCCGGTCCCCAAGGATTTCAAGTCTCCCATCTCCGAATGGTACCCTCCTGGCCACGGAGACGTCTTCGAGTCCTTGTACAATTCCGGTATCCTCGATAAGCTTCTGGAGCGAGGGATCGAAATCATTTTCCTGTCCAACGTGGACAACCTAGGCGCTGTTGTGGATCTGCGTATTCTCCAGCACATGGTCGAGACCAAGGCTGAGTACATCATGGAGTTGACCAACAAGACCAAGGCCGATGTAAAGGGTGGTACCATTATTGATTACGAGGGCTCCGTCCGCCTTCTCGAAATTGCCCAGGTCCCCAAGGAGCACGTCAATGAGTTCAAGTCCATCAAGAAATTCAAGTATTTCAACACTAACAACATTTGGCTGAACCTCAATGCCATCAAGCGGGTTGTGGAGAATGACGAGCTTGAGATGGAAATCATCCCCAACGGCAAGACTATTCCTGGAGACAAGAAAGGCGAATCCGACATTTCTATCCTCCAGCTCGAGACAGCAGTTGGTGCAGCCATTCGCCACTTTAACAACGCTCACGGCGTCAACGTTCCCCGTAGACGTTTCTTGCCCGTCAAGACGTGCTCAGATCTGATGCTGGTCAAATCTGATCTTTATACGCTCAAGCACGGTCAACTCCAGATGAGCGCTGCTCGCTTCGGTGACGCGCCTCTGATCAAGCTTGGCAGCGACTTCAAGAAGGTGTCCGACTTCCAGAAGCATATCCCCTCTATCCCCAAGGTTCTCGAGCTCGATCACCTCACCATTACTGGTGCCGTGAACCTAGGGCGCGGCGTCACTCTCAAGGGAACCGTCATCATTGTGGCTACCGAAGGCAGCACCATTGACATTCCTCCCGGATCTATTCTTGAGAACGTGGTTGTACAGGGAAGCTTGCGCTTGCTCGAACATTAAAGAATGACGGCAGCATGCAAGAGCTTAATACAACGAAATATCCTCTTCTTTTCCAGTTTTATTCCACTATGATCACGAAGTCCGCTGTCGCAAGTCGTGTCAGAGAAAATGCAAACAAAACTCCTCAGTGTAACCTGATGCCATCATGGCCACCTCGGCCCGAAGAAATATGCAGAACAGAGCGCGGCTCAAATAACATACATGACGAGGGGCGAAGGCATTTCTGTCTGACAGCACAACCGTAAACCCATCGCGCCGGTATACCTTTAATTGGCTGGCTGAGATTGGGAAAACAAAGGAACTCGCATTTTTTTACTGCAACATGCGCACGCTTTGCTAGATAGTGTAGTTCAGAAATAGTAATGAATTATTATTTCACTCTATTATTTGTTATTGTTTCGAGTGTGGATCTTGAACGCATGGTAGAGAGTGACGTAATTGTTGATATCCTATTCTGATATTTATGGAATGGAAGGATTACACAAACGGGGTCAACTATTCTGGTGAAAGGCTGGTCACGTATGGTAATAATCGCACATCTGTATTCAATGCGGGCCGCCAAGTAAGCATTGGTTGATAGCGGGCGCTAAATCGACACAAAGGTCACAATGGTTGCGAAGCATTGGGGTCGGGCACGACTTTCTCCACGCAACATGAATGCGGGCAGTGCTCCAAGGAGGCGAGGTCATGCGCAAGGCGCAGTGGACTGATCAATCAGAAGACCAGCTTTACGCCACAAAACCCCACGGAAATCCACAGTACCTCCGGTCGCGTCATGGCTGTGATGTGTGCCAAGTACCTCCCTCGTACACCCGCAGATTATTAGGACTCCTATCATAGTGGAATCTCTAGAGATAGAGATGCAAGTAAGGCTGGTGTGGTCCTACCTAAGGAAATGGCCGTTGAGATACTTCTTCTACTGTACTGATATACACTATGATATAGTACCTAGGTGCCATAGATTATCTAGGCTACAAACAAGTTACGTTGCAGACCCACATATTATGGCTGCGCGCGCACAAGCATCAGGGAGGTTGTGCTTGTCGACTAATGACATCAGCACGCTTTCCCCAGCGACAACCGTTAATTTTGCCAGGAACCCCCCCCCCCCCCCGGCCGACTTTATCCGGCTAGCAGGGGTGCTTACGCAACATGTAGCGTTTGCACCAGACGCAAAAAAATATTACACGTCTCCCTGGCATCAGGTACAGAGTGGCACATGGAACATATCGCGGCTGTAGCGCGTCCTGGTGGAGGTGCCAGCCTGTATCGAAAAGGGTGAAGGTCCGCGACTTGGTTGCCAAGTCAATAGTCAATACAACATGACAACCCCCTGAACGATTTCAGAGAATTACATGACAGAGCAGCAGAACAAGCAATTTCGATGGAGCTTGGTGTAATGTGGCTTAGAGGGGACGTTAATATATATTGTGTCCACATGATTATGGAGTACAGCGTGCCCATGAATCTACCGACCTACCTACCTACAATACAACCCCTGTATGGTTTTACAAAGATATGAGACCCATTTTTATCCACCAGTCAGGTAACTCTCTAACAGCTAGCTACCGCTGTTAGAGGGTATAAAGCGCTACCCTGTAGAGACTTGTTTTTCCACATAATTCGCATATAAATTAAAGTATCTACTGCTCCACTCTATATCTCACTAATTTCTAATCTGATATCGAATTGGCTTGAAGCACCCCTGCAAGTAGATTTGTAAAAATCACGCAGGGGTTGTGTCGTACATGTTGTGATGATATCTGACACCCTGCTCTGGCAAATTTTCTAGAACCGTGCAAGAAGTGGTGCGATGCGCGAGAATGAAGTCTTTGCTGTCAGCCTACCTAAGCGGGCCAATGCATTTGCAGATCAGGAACCTGCCGGGCCTGCTCAGAACCATGCATTAGGTAGGTGCACGTTCGTAGGCGAGCGTACCGCGGCAAGGCACCACCGAGGTCACGGGATCCCACCCAGCTTCTGATAACTTCACGGGTGCGCACATTCCGTAGGTATATCCCGGTTTTTCGCGATGTGTACTAAAGACCATAAAAAGTAAATTTGCAATCCATCTTCAGCTTTACATCATATTATCATATAAAGCTAGGCAAGAGGGCCGTTGGGTGAGGCGCATGACCGCTGCACACTCTTGCTCATGTAGTGATGTTCCCAATACTATCTATACGTCTCCCTAATGTACTCTATAACCCATGGATATAAAACGAAAAGAAGCTTAACAAATCAAAGTCTGCTAGCGATCTATTTTTTTTTTTTTTTGGCCACGAACAGTTCCAGCCAGATCGCCCGCAGAATTACGCAGCAATTTTTTTTTCGCCTGTCGTTGATAAAGCGTCGATTCTGCCCTTCTCATATTCGTCCCGGGGCTGTGACTGTCGGTGCTTTGACGGGAAATCGCCGACGACTTGCACGGGTTCTGACGCGGCAAGTGCTTTCACTCTGAATTGCATTGAATCTACATGGGGATTCGAGGCTCCAGCTCAACTGAACCGCACCTGAGGGTGCTGTGGGTCCTGCCTCAGCCAATAAATTACGCATTCAATTCACAGTACACGTCATCACCGCCTTACGTAAAGATGATAATACTCCGTAGCGTTTTTCCAAATCCTACGAGTATATCAAAACTCTTTTAAGATGCTTATGGAGAAATTTCGTGTTAGAATAAATGCGTGCGAGGTGCGCGCCCTTGATCGACATGCGGGTTGGCTGCGCAGGCCGGGCCTGATGGTTAGTCCGACTCTGCTCACCCGACCAAGCCACGCGAAAGGGGAACTTCCGTGCATGCAGAGTTCATCATCCTCAAATTAATCAAAATCTCTGCTACACTAGTGCCCTGCTCCCTTGGTCCCCCCAGCATTTTTCTAATTCATTATTCCTTTCTTTCTCAGTCTATTCGAAAATATTCTGCATAATAGTACTAATGAACTTTCTCTATTTTTGGCCTATATCTGGCCTGTATCTGCGTGCTAAGCGATGGCGAAACGTACTTACTCAGTCAGAAATAAGGTAGGCCAATAAGAAGAGCTTCTACACGCCACAAAAGCTCCACAGCACCCTCAGCACAGAGGGGGTGTGGACACCCATGCATGCATTGGGTTCGTCAAGGGATACCCTGATCTTCCGCCTGGTCCGTAGCAGGTAGGTGGACTGCGCAATCTTGGTAAGAGGAATGTTGGATGATATTTGCCGCCTCATCCACAATCCTGCACAACGTCCGCAAAATCTATTTCAATCACCGCCGGCCCACTTCACTTCCCGTCAGCCTTACTTGCAACCTCTTCGTCCTTCCCTGTCTTCTCTTCGTCTTCTCGGAAACCGCAATCATCATCTCTCGTTATCCTGTTTTGGTTGTGGCCATCTAAGCACTCACTCATTCAGCTGTGACATGTAAGTATACTGAAACACGACACGTCGCTCACTAGACGTTTCTTGGGTCCCCCCTTTTCCATCTGTTTTGCCTGGAGAGGAACTCGTGATGCGACGCAAGCGCGTCGAGTACACGGAGGAACTATTCCAGAAGGCCTGACTCAGCGACGATGGATGGCTCGAGCAAGAGAGCACATCAGTTTCGTGGTGACGGGACAAAGCAATGCAGGAGGCTGAAAGGACTCGAATGGGCTGCAGTTGTTCCGCAACGATGTTCGAGCCCGTCCTCCTGTTGGGGTCGGCCTCAACGTCCAGACTCCTCACAGACCCAAAACGTTGATGGAGGCAGGAAAGGGGCACGATGCGCCTCCTTCCTATCCTGCGGTCGCATGCGAGTCGCAACTGCTTGTTTCTCGACTAGCAACGCTATTCACCCCACTGGGCGGCTAGCGTAGCCAATCTCGCCTGGCACCACTCAATCACTAGCACCACGTCAAAGAGGCGTACAGAGCCGTAGTAACGGAGCACCAGGAAAGCAGAAGAAAATAAGGAAAAGGAAAAGGACATCCAGAACTGCTTTTGCTGACCGATATTGTTCTCTCTTTCTAGTCTGCCGTTCGCTCCTCTACCATTTCTTGAGAAGAACACTTTTCGCATAAATCATTCAAGATGAAGTATGCCATCGTTTTCTCTGCCCTGGCCACTGCTGCCTTTGCCGCCAAGCCCAGCTTCCTGAACTCTGGTTTCGACATCAAGGAGGGTCAGAGCTTCACGCTCAAATTCAACAATTGCGAGGGTGGCTGCACTGTCATTCTCCAGAATGGCCCCTCGACCAACACGCAGGATGTCCGGACCTTGACCTGTAAGTCTCATGCTGCACAGCAAATCATGAGGACTTGGACGGCAAATCATGTCGCAAAATAAAAGCATATGGAGCAGATCTGACATGATGCCTTCTCACAGCCTCCGCTACTGGTGACTCTTACACCTTCACTCCCTCGAACATTGCCTCCGGTACCTACAACTTCAAGATTGTCAGCAACACCGACAAATCTGAGTACAACTACAGCCAGCAGTTTCCCTACAGCGGCACTGGACCTGCCGTTACCTCTGCCTCCTCTGGTACTAGCTCTGCTGCATCCACGTCTACTTCTGCCTCGGCCTCGGCCTCGGCCTCGTCCACAGCCGCCTCTACTACAGCTTCAACAACCGCCAGCAGCACCTCTAGCGCTTCTGCCACTTCTGCCACCTCTGCATCGACTACTTTCAACTCTGTCAGCAGCTCCGCCAGCGCTTCTATCACTGCTTCCGGCAACGCCACCTGTAAGAAGCATTTCCCACATCTTTTCTATTTTTCGCAAGTGAAAGGTACACCCTAGCTAATAGTGACTTCAACTCCCATAGCAACTACCTCCGGCCGATCAACCTCTTCTCCTACCCTTATCCCCAACGCCGGTGCGCGTGCCACCGCTCCGTTCGCTTTCATTGCTGGTGTCATCGCTGCTTTGGCTTACATCTAATTGGTTGTTGGACGGGTGTTACATTGAGCTAGGTATATGCACGTGAAGGAATGGATCGACGCGGCGTACTTTCAGGCATTTGAATAATTTCTCCCTCAGAGCAATAATTGTGTTGCGTTTTACCGGAGGACCTCATCCAGCATACAATGTAATTTTTCCCCCGTACTTGCAGCTCGCCTTTTTTTTTTTTTTTTTTTTTTTTTTTTTTTTTCGGCGGTGCCCTAGATCCTAGTTACTTAGTGAGCGTCCCTAGAAATGCAACTCTAAATCCATTTGGAGTCGCCGCTCATTATGATTATGCATAAGATAAACTCTGTAACACGTGTGTAGCAAGATCACTTTGGACCCCAGAACCATGATGAAGGGACGTCCACCAAAGTGCAGGTTCACTTGAAACAGCTCCAGAAGTCAGTCGAAGCATCGGAAAATTCGACAATGCACGCGGATCTGCATCTTCAGTCCTTGCCCCCAGCGTGCAGAGACGAGATGGACCGATATCCGGACAAGAAGAAAAAAAGAAAACTCGTGAGCCCGTCATTCTGGAACCCTTTCCACAACGTGACGTCTGCGGGCAACGAAGACCAGGGGCCCCAGTAGCCAGCTTCGGGTAGTTGCATGACAGGTCCCGATCTAGTTGGCTGCGTTACCTGTTCCCAGGCACGGATGTGACCTTTCCCATGCGCATGATGCGGTGCCACGGCTTGTCAGCAATCGGAATACAACCCGGGAGGAGAACGCAGCATTGGGAAAACCACATGGTGCAGTGATTGATTGGTTAATGAGCAGTATGTGATTTGTCAATATGACTACAGCAACCCATGAAGAAATATGATGGATATTTTGTTAATAAATGGTTTTCTATCAGGATTGAAATCACACCAGAACCATGCATTACGTATAATGACTGACAAACACTATCAACATCCCTATCGCAATCTAAGTAGAGGCTTTCTTGTTGTGGTGTTCCAAGCAATTCCATGAATAGAGAAAATCCAGATTCCGAAGGTATCGACGAGAATATTGAGCAACAAAGGGAAGAGTAATAAAACCTGAGGTATAAAGATGTGTTAAGTGAGATAGACAAATCGTCAAGTGGCTTTCTTGCAATTTGAGAGAGTGGGGGGAGAGCAAGAATCAGAGAAAAAATGGCGCATACAATATATTGCACGGGTAAGAAAAGGTAGAAAAACTGTGATACAAACACACATGGATAATGAAATGAGATGGCCGAGAAATTGAAGCAGGCCAGCGCCAGAGTCGAATTTAGCAAGCCATGAATTGAAGATAAAGACGGAGAAAAATGGTCATACAGTAACTGATATGCTCATGATAGCGTGAAGTCATGATGTTCGATCAGGTCCCAATAGTGGTGGGATAATGATACTGCGTTACCGTATGGGCACAAGTGTTTGTCTGATCCCAGGCACCGAAAGCAAGAAAGTCGCTGTCGTAGCAAAACATGTTGACAGGAGCCCATGGATCAAGGTGGCCATTATTCTCAGCACACGACTTGCGAGAGCCTGACGAGGCATGTGATTTGATACTGCCTCGACGACACTTCGGGCACCGACGATGGCAGCGTTGCCTCTCAACATTGTCGACAACGGTACAAGTGCTGGGAAGATTGTTGTTGTCCGGCATTTCAAGTAACTGGACATTGGTAGATGTCAATTCGAGATGGTTTCGCTCACAGGGAAGAGACGAAGACTCGTTGCCAACTGATGGAGGAGTACTGTTAGCCCCGGAGATGAAGACCCATTCAGCAGCATCATCATTGAACGACGACGCTCGAAAGGGATGTGTTTCCAGTTTCTTGGGAGTGGCAAGAGCAGGTTGCTTGTTCTTCTTTCTTTCTTTACTGGTGATAGGCTTGTCGTCTTGAGACTCGTCTTGACGATCGACCGAGCTCGACCCGAATCGCAAGGCGAGTATCTTGCGACGGGGATTTTCGAATACCATTATGAGACTGAGGTTGCGGTGGGAATGAAGTGATGTGTTGATGTCTATTTTTGCTCGAAGTTTCCGCGAGTGATAAGGAGATACTCCTGCTGTCTATCGTGGCCCAGTGGGATGATTGACTGGAACGGGTGCTATGGTGATCTGGTAAGAGACGCAGCTCCCCTGCGTGAGCTCAACCAACCGTATGACGGAGAAAGGGCCTAGGGCGAGAGCGGTGTCGCAGGGGATGAATAATGCAAAGTAAGACAAGTATAGAGTAAAGATGTAGAGATGTAGAGATGTAGAGATGTAGAGATGTAGAGATGTAGAGATGTATTATTGTGTTACTCGATATTAATGGTGAAATGAAGCTGCGGTGGGCGTAAGAGCCAACTTCTGACGGTACTTCAACGATGAGAACAAGAAGCAAGTGCAAATTCAAGTGCAAGAAGGCTGAGGTCGTCTCTGGAAGGCTGGAAGGCTGGAAGGCTGGAAGGCTGGAAGGAGGCAGGCGGACACGTTGTTGCTTTATAGCAAGTCTGGAGGAGATGCGAGAAGCTGCAGGTCTGGGAAACGGATGCAGGGCCGACAACGGTTGTTGCTGGCAGGCTGGCAGGAAGGATGGCAGGCGGGCTGGCTCTCTCCTGCCAGGCCGACTCGGACTGTACGGATTACGTACGGATTGGGGATTGGGGATTGGGGATTGCAGATTACGCATGCATTGTTCCGTCGAATGCACAAGACGCACGGGAGACGGGAGACGGGAGACGGGAGACGGGAGACGGGAGCCAGGATACAGGACACAGGAGCAATACAGTTCACGTCCGTCAGTCCTCTGCTTCATCATCAGCCGCTTGGGGTAACCGCTTGGCTGCAAGCCATTCTCAGCTGCAAGCCATTCCCAGCTTCGGTCGTTGAATGAAGCTAAGTCGGTCGACCATGGCGAGAGGGTGCTGGTGTCACGAGGCACCTGTATGTGTATGTGCTGGGCTTCATGTGGCTAGCCATGAATTCCAACGCGTGCGTTGTGCATCGCGGCCGATTCTACGGAGTAATTAATAGGCATGCATAGTAGGTAGCTATTTGTCCGGGAATGGCAGGGATGGGACCCCGGATGCATGGACTGGGGATGGGTTGAATGGGTTGAATGGGGTTGAATGGGTTGAATGGGGTTGAATGGGTTGAATGGGGTTGAATGGGTTGATGGGGTTGACGGGGTTGACGGGGTTGATGGGGTGGGAGGTGGCAGGGAGGCAGTAGCGAGGGCAGCAGCGAGGATGGGAGCCTCTCTCGCGCTTCCCCTCTGCGATCCGGGCTGATCACCGATCACTGATCACTGGTCATGATTATGTTTATGATTGATACGGGGCACGCCCTTTTCTTCTTCTTGAAGCTGTGAGAAAAACTGTAAAAATCTGCAGGATATCTATCGTCTGCTGCAGTCGCAATTGGGTCAAGGAGCGTTGTCGGGACATGTGAAGTTTGAGCAAAATCTTGTCAGCGCTAGGCACAGTCGCGCCGGGGAGCCGGCATCCAAGGCAGCATCAAGCCATTTGATCATTATCATCACAGGGACAGACAAGGGTTCCTCTTGAGGTGATGCGGGTGGTGGCAGAGCGGGGAGCGAGCGAGCCTCCATGGTCCCTCCCTGTAGGGTACCGGACCACAGTTGGGCTCCGGCTCCCGCTCGTCAGCCTCAGATGCCGGCAACCAGATAAATCGCTGCCTAGCGCCTAGCCGACCTATTCTCCAGAGTCGATGCTAAATTTAGCAACACGACGTCAGGCTGCTTCTTCCATGTCCGGTTCGGCGTGGATGCTTGATTTATTGCTGGCTGACCGTCATGAGCTAAGCAAGACGGGTCTCCTACGCGCAGGAAAAGTGACCAGCAGCCCTCGCCCAGCTCTGCAAGCCCCATTGCAGCTCTCGTCCTTCCAAAATAGATATCCCGGCACCCTGTGAGCCAGGTCCGTAATAACTGATCTGTTCTGTATTACCCGCTCAAACTCTCGAG
>KQ061705.1:8635-21671 GCA_001008035.1 Atkinsonella texensis
GTATATGTAAGCGTCTTGCAGTATGCAGAAGAGACAACCGCAAAGACAAATGCGCTATTAGTGCGAGTTTGAGAAAAGGATTGTAGGCTTTTGATCATTTTTTGGATGCTTTTGCTTCTGAATGCCATCAACTCATTTCTAGGCTCAAATGAGGTCCCACGTCCAGGTAAAGTTGGAAGGCTTCGTTTTCTAAGCGATGGCCTCCATCAACATAATAGGAACGGGGGCGTCGACATGATCGCAAGTGACATTGCGAAACGAGGAAATCTCACCCAAAGACCACTGCGTGTTCTGCTTTTGGATGTCCGTGCAGTTGAGCATCAGGTTGGTGGCGCCATAGACCCAGAAGCGGCTGCCCTCATCGGGGCAGACCCATGTCTGGTTGACCATGAGCTTGCCCGAGAGACTGGAAAAGCTGAACATAGATTTCAGTCCCGGCACGGGTTCCTGGCAATTGTAGATGAAGTCGGCGTCGAGGGATTCGGAAAGCTGGTTCAACAGCAAATAGCAAACCGACGTGTGGTTGAGAGCCTGGTTCACGAGCTTGAAGTAGACGGAGCCATAAGAGTCTCGGTGCGCGGGCGGGGTGAAGACGCATGAAGCATGGTAGTCGAAGTCCTTGATCTGCCATTCCTTCATATGCGACGACTTTTCCGTGCAGGTTTCAGGGTTGCGTGGGACTTTGGTGGACGGGGCGGCCATGGCGGCGGCGGCCAGGAGGAGGACTGAGGCGGAAACGAGCATTGTGATGATGGCGTCTGTGGTGTCCGTGGTGTTTTGGTGTCGTTGAGAGTGGGAAAGGTGTTGAAGTGCTTGGAGAAGAGCTGGATGGGATTGCTTGCTAGCTTTGAATTGTTTGCTTGGCAAGTTTCACGAATCGAATGTTGATGTTGCCAAGCCCGGGGCTGGGACGGATGGAGGGGCTGAGCTGTAGCACAGAGTTCGTATTTGGTATTTTGGCACCAGGCAGGCAGCAGAGAGCTACCAGGCTATCTATCAGAGCGTGCATCCCTTATCCCTACTCTGGCGGTGACGGTGACGGTGACGGGCGCGACCAACACGGCACGCGCAGCTGTTGCGCTAGATAGGTAGGTACATAGGTAGGGAGGAGTCGGTAGGGGCAAGACCGGGAGTATAAAATGAGGTCTATTCGGTCCGTCACCGACAGCTCGACAGTGTGATAATACAATAATACAGTACGCTACGCACGGTACAGTACAAATACAGTCCAGTCCCGTCCAGCCCGGTCCAATTCCGCCGTCCTTCCTGCTGCTCATGTGATGCCATGCATGGATTATTACTTCTACTACGGGTCCTTGAGCCCTGCCCCTACGTGCATGCGGATATCGTCGTATATCGTCGTATATCGTCGTATATCGTCGTATATCGTCGTATATCGTCGTATATTGGGCCTCGGACTAATATCGCATTCCATCTCGGACTATTCCGCCGCCCGGTTTCTGAGCATTGGCCACTCGACTTCTCGCCGGCCTGTGAATATTGGAACATGGCCGCCCATCTTCTAAAAATAGATAGAGAACCATCTCACTCACAAAGTCCCAATGAAGCAGCAATACGTTTTGCTGCTGTGTGCAGCCGTGACGATGACTTGTCGACAGCACTGCCGTCAAAGCAGATGTGACCCGAACACACACACGGTCGTACGTTCAGCAATCATCAGCCATTCTCTCATTCCTGTGCTCTGTGCATCTAGCAGTCGACGCAAGAAGAAGAAGAAGAAAAGGCCATGCACACGTCTTACACGATGCCTTCTTGTGTGCGGCTCGTGTATCGTCGTCTATCCTGCTTCTTTGCAGGAGAAAGCATCTCCAACTCGCCATCCCAAACCGCTTGCTTGGTGCCACGTCAACTACTGCACTTCCGCACACACATATTAGTTGCGCGGCAACATCTGTAAGGCCCGGATCCGAGAACCTCTCGCGGTTGGGTTGTACGGAATACTCGGCATGCAAAAAAGTTTTTTTTTTTTTTTTTTTCTCGCCTCGTACAAGACAAAGAAAGATGTGGCTGGGAACCAATATCCAGACTAGTGGGTCCAAACGGGGCGAACATTAATAAAATCAATACTAGACGTCATCATCCTTGTCCGTGCTCGGCAAGTAGGGGGGAGGGACCACGTGATCTGAGTGTACTTGTTTCGGGAATTAAGAAGATGACCCTGTCTACCAGGTAGGTAGCTATAGCGCACTACGCCTAAGGTAGAGGGGATGTAGAGAATAAAATCCCTACAGAAATTAATAAACGGGCTACAGAGCTCGCTTAGAGTCGCTACCACCCTACTACAGGACCTAGGTAGTTTACAAGCTGCCCTAGCGACAATGCCGGACTAAACCTAGCGCAGACGAACGCTGGCGACAAAGAATTACAGACGTATTACAATGAATTAGCAGGCATTGTTCCCTAGGAGGTCATGGCGAGGGCGTGGCAGATACTCCTCGCCGCTGCTGACAAGATAGAGCAACGCGTTAGTCTAACGCCAACCTCCCACGCCTTAAAAAGGGAGCAATGCCGACCGCGTCGGCAACAACAACTACAAACAGAGGACTACAGCCCTGAGACGGAAAAGAACTGACTCTAGGCCGCCGACGAGACTGGTGACGTAGGAGGGTTTATCTTTTTTAAGGTTTCCCCCGCTAATGTATAGCAGGAGTACTAGATACTATAGGATAGGCTAGAGTAATTGGATAATAATAATATCTAGGTGGGACCTGACGTTTTCACCCCCATATTGCCCCACACCAGGACCGACGTCTAGATTATGGATGCCGGCAAATAATGAGACAGCCAGGCTGAGAACTGTTGTTGGGGCTTGGCAATGAATGGGCTTTATGTACTCCATAGGTACCTTCGTACAACAAGGGTGTATGCAGCCGCCGCCCGTGATGAAGTTGGACATGTCAATGAGGGTTTTGGGGGGGTTTTAATTTTTTTTTTTCGCGTGCGCAGTTACAACTCACGAGACCGACGAGCCGCATAAACCTGATTAAGTGATTATTCTTCAAAACCATTTTGCTGATTTACCGTTCTTGGTGTTGACTTTCAATTGCGTCAGCTCCCGTCACAGATGCTCCTTCCTTGCTTACTGCGAGCTTGCTTTGTCGGATCTCGATTGGCCAATCATCTAAGCTGAGCCTTTTTTTTTTTTTGGTTGTTTCCCAGCCATTCAATAGTAGCAACTTGGAAACCTCTCCCATGAAGTGAAAAGCTCCCTTGCATGATCTTTCACGTCACGCTACCTTCTTTCCTTCTTTCACTTCCCATTCTCCCCATTCTCCCTGCAACACCTGGCCATGGCCGATCCATGGTATCCCCGCCCGGATTTCGAGCGAGTGGGTCTGCATTGGGAATCGCTCAATGGGCCCTGGGACTTCATCTTTGACGATGCTGATGTAGGTCTGCACGAGCGCTGGCAGCACTCTGGCATTCCTGCCGAGGTGGCCATTGAAACTCTCCACGTGTCAAGCGGTGAAGCGAACACAGACAATGACATCATTCTTCAACGCATCGCCGCCGGCACTCAAGATCTCCTGTCTGAAAATACATTCACTAGAAAGGCATCTGACGCCGTAAATCACAAGCGTCAAATCCACGTGCCTTACGTATTTCAGTGTCCAGCGTCGTGCATCAATGAACGTGGCGTCCATGAGGTTCTGTGGTACGAGCGCAGGATACACGATCTGCGCAGCAATGAGGAGAAGCAGAGACGGGACAGGCTGCTCTTGCTCTTCGGAGCAGTGGACTACGAAGCCCGCGTCTGGGTGAATGGCCGGCAAGTTGGATCTCATAGAGGCGGTCATGTTCCATTCGACCTGGATATCACCGATGCAGTGGATCAGGCGAACACAGAACTGCACAGAGTCACAATTCGTGTGCATGATTCGGCTTGTGACTTGACGCAACCTCGCGGTAAGCAGTATTGGGGCGCGAAGCCAGAGAGTATCTTTTATACTCCTTCCGGTGGTATCTGGCAATCTGTATGGCTAGAAGTCGTGCCGAGAACAAGAATCGGTAGCAGCTCCCGTGGGACAGTTCTACGATCTAATGACATACAGTCAGGCATCCTGCATTGCCATGTCGTTGTCCTGGATCGCCGGCTTGGCCGTCGGTACAGCATTCAGGTCGAAGGGTCCTATGGCGGCGTGTTTGTGTCAAAGTCGAAAGCCGTCTGCCTGCCAAAGGACAAGGATTCGGTCGACTTGCAGCTAGTGCTGCGGCTATCAGACGATCAGATCAAGGCTCTTCCGCAAGCTGCCCGACAAGCCCCGACTTCATTCAAGAACGGAATCCTTCTGTGGTCTCCTGAGCATCCTCACCTTTATGACATCAGTATTAAGCTCATTAATCAGTCCGGCCTAGTTGTGGATGTGGTCAAGACTTCCACTGGCATGCGATCTATAGATTGGCGCCAGGGCGACGGTCTCTGGCGACTTAACGGCCAGCCCTACTTCCAGGCGCTTTGTCTGGATCAGGGATACTGGCCCAATACTTTCATGACCGCTACATCTGCTGAGCTCAAAACTGATATTGAACTAGCCAAAAAGATGGGCTTCAATGGCTGTCGAAAGCATCAAAAGGTTGAGAACCCCCTCTTCTACTACTGGGCCGATCGACTTGGGTACCTTGTCTGGGCGGAAATGGCCAATGCCTACCAGTTCAGCGCCGAGTACGTCGATAGATTCAACCTGGAGTGGACGGAGTCGGTCAAGCTTGCCATGAACCACCCTTCCGTCGTGACTTGGACACCTGTGAATGAGAGCTGGGCGTACACTTCGCTGCAGGACAGCCAGGAACAGCGAGACCACATCCGCTCCTTTGTACTTCTTAACCCGGTATGTGTGACCATTCAAGCAACTACGGTCTGCTTGCCCCCGGATACTGATTTCAGCCCGATTTATTATAGGAGCCTTGATAATACCCGCAGCATCAACGACAACTGTGGGTGGGAACACATTCTAACGGACCTCACCACCTTCCATGACTACAGTGACAGCGCAGAACTCGCAAAGACATGCGCGAGCCTGGAATTAATCATGAGTCAGAAAGCAGGCAGAAGCATGTTTGTTCCCGTGATAGAAAATGCCGATGCGGGGTCGCAGCATATCCCCGGAACACCGATAATGTGTACCGAATTCGGGGGTGTGAATATTGCACCGTCCAGAGCCGGGGACGGTGGCGAGCGGGATTGGGGGTACACCACCGCTAAAGATGCCGATGACTTGTTGGGACGGTTCGAGAAGCTCGTCCAGGCTGTTGTTGAAGGTGGCCATTGCTGCGCCATTGTCTACACTCAACTGTATGTCTCTTCCAGCCTCACTCGGACCCCGTTTTGTGTATGCCGAACTAAGCCAGAACAACTCTCATAGCACCGACATAGAACAGGAGGTAAATGGGTTATATACCTTTGATCGCAAGGAGAAACTTGCTTCTGAGAAAGTCAAGGCGATTATTGATGCGGCGCTTGCTCACTTTTACGGAAGAGTCGGTCAGAGATCCGGAGGGAGCCCCGGATGATGACCAACTACAATCTGTGGTCGTTGCACGGATTTGAGCACACGCATTTGATGTCTCTCATTTTGATTGATAGTGCAGATGGGTTGCAGCCTTCAACCTGTCTCTGCAGTCCCTACAGAGATTTCTCACATTCACTTGCCGATTCGCTATAACAGAACATGCATCATCAACGTCAGTTCATTTTCGACAATCGGTACTCTATTTGAAACACTCTCCATCTCTTGCTAAAAAGAAACGATACAAACTTTCTTCACGCGATACGCAGCCGATTCTAAACAGTCATGCGCAATCAATACAGAAGCAGCAACAACTTGATTCATACTCCTAGACTGACGCCTATGACACTGTAACACCTCAAATTATGTCTAGACTCCACAATGGATATCATGTGCCTTGCGTCTAGTCTGGTTTAGTATCTAGTGCAACCTCTCAGCACAGTCGTTTCTTCTTCAGTCTATTTCGCTTCATAATCCCTCGCATGTCCCTATGCTCGCGGTCATGTCGCTCATTTACCGAGCCATAACACTCTGGCCACCATCCTGGGTAAGTCTCTCGCGTACACGGATGTGCAGAATACCACATCCGAGATGAACAAGCGAGGCCTGTTTGCCAGTACTGGCAGTTGTGCCATTCAGGGCTATTCCCCCGTCTGCAAGCTCATGGCCATGATCTGCATTCTCAGAGTTGCTCTTCTTGCCTGCTAGAAGAGCGGTTGGGCAGAACAAAAGAGCATCGCCCTGACGAAGGGACACTATTCTGGCGAATAAATCGGTCAACGGACCATGTGCAGCACGATCGGAGTCCCCGTCCTGACTGGAAGATCCGATGAGCCCTGGCGTCGCTGCAGCCAGGTGCTTCTTGAGACTGAGTAGCCAGTCCGGAGAGGAGAAGCGATGCACGATTGTCACTGAACAAAGATCCAACAGTTTATGGGATATTGTAGGCTCTTGAGTGGCAATTATCACGCGTGCTCCTAGGTGACGTTGAAGGCGGATCGTGGCAAGCAGTGATTCCGTCAGACTTTGGCTATCGGGGCTCTCAGTCATATATTTGTGTGCTTCATCCAGTGCGACCACTCGCCCTGTCTCGGGGTTCTGCTCAAGGAATAGGCTCAAGCAGATATTGAACAAAGCACATGCTGACTCGGCCGTCACACAAGGACAAGATAGGTCGACTATGGTCAATTTTCCAGCCTTGAGCAGTCCAATAAGTACGTTGTATTCCGCGAAGAAAACCGTTGTTGGGGTGGAAATGTCACTCACCTCGCTTTCCCACTTCGTTGCTGGATTATCGGCAACCGTCTTACTACTTGACCAACCGAGTCCCGACGTCACATGCTCTGAAGCCATGAAGCTCTCTAAAGTCTCCAGTCTTTGTTTAAGGGGCACCGACTGCCCTTCAGTGAGCCGCTCGTTTTCCAAAGCTTGTTTGAACTGCTTATACTTGAAGCTTTCCCCACTCTGCTGCTGCTGAACTCGCATTTCTCTCAGAATGCGCATGACGACACGACAATACAGGGGCATCGGGCCTTGGACAGACCCGACACCCATGAGGTCCAGCATTCGCTTGGTGTTGAGATCGCTCTGGCTCAGTCGAAGGACTTCGACTTTGACGTTGGGCAAATCCTTATACGTCTCCTTGGGGACTCTCATCAGCATGTGTGACTTTGATAAGTATTGCCTCGGTTCTGGGAGCGTTACCTTCATGCTTCTCACATTACTCGAAGCACACAGTACTCTGACGCTGACTTCAGGGTTGGACGACAGATAGGCGGCCTCGCAAGGCTGGCCGGCCCCTTCAGCGGCGAACGAATCGTAGTGGAATACGATGCCCGTGAGAGGCTCAGAAAGGGTGTTTGCATCTGAGCGGAGGAGACAATTCTCCAGGAGACAACTCAGGGTATGACTTTTGCCAGATCCTTGGCTTCCACAAATGAAGGTGCTTGAGGGCGCCGAGACATTGTAGTAAATAAATGGAACATTTTGAACATCTTCCACGTCGCGGGCTCCTTGCTGTCTAATCTTTTCAAACTTAGACACATCGCCGCCAAGAAGGCCATACTGAGAGAAGACCGGTTCTTTGCTCTCACCGAGCCTAATCTGTCTTCTCGCAGCCTCAGTAAAGATGGGGGTGTGAATAAGCTCTCTGTCATCAAGGTTCTCCTTGTCGAACTTTAGCAGCTGGAGCTGCATTTCTAAGGTGCTGATTTCTTCGGCAAACATGTTTTTGGCAGGCATAATGAGTGTTGAAAAGTTTTACGAGAGGTGCGTGTCAGCGACACTTTGACAGATTGGGTGCGGTTGAGATTGACGAGCTGCCACGTATATTTATGAGCGAAGCAGTGCCATTGCCATTTTCTGTCCGATATTGGCCCACACGACATTGTACTCGCGCCTCGACCCTTGTAGGTTTAATTTAAAAAGCAGTGAATCTTGCCTGAGCTCGAAGCTACGAACCCTGTTAAATCAAGCGGCACGACTCTTTCACTGCCTACGTAGTGAAAAAGGCAGGTTCGGTGCGAGATCAAAGAGTTTTAATCTAACAGATTGCTGCTTTTGAGCAGACGCTCGTGTCACGGCTTTGTTGTTTAGATGTCTTGTCCTTGTCAACTGGTGTACGCCGCCGAGTTACCAAGCCTGATAAAGGACAACACTGATTCCTAACTGCAGAATACTTATAACATCTATATCTCTCATGTATGGAGTAATTCAAAAGGCAAAAGACATAAAAGATGGGTCCCGGACTATTTGCAGGCCGCCAAGTATGCTGCCACAAACCCATGTTGACCAAGACACTCACACCCCTTCAAGTCCACAGTGCCATACCAGAACCAATGGTTCACAACATCGAAATTCTGTCTAGCCCCGTCGGGTCATGGGATGTTGGCCGCCAAACGTCAAATGTCAAACGACCGATATTCATTTTGCCGGGTCCCTTCTTGACTTACCTTGGCACGGCTGCTTAGGGGGGGCGGGGCTTCATCAGATCGCAGATCGCAGATCGCACTCATCACGTCATCTATGCAGAACGGACTACTATACATACGCTACCCAATCCGCGTTTGCATCCTCTCCTCTGTTCCCGATCCTGACAGATTCAACAACAGCGCCATGGCCAACGTAGACACATGTCTCCCGCCCGAGCCTTCTGGCGCAGCCGCCGCGTTTGCCGAGCAACACGCATCAGATCATCCGCTCAAGCTATACGGCGGCTGGTTCTGCCCCTTTGTCCAGCGCGCCTGGATCACGCTCCACGAGAAGCAGATTCCTCACCAGTACGTCGAGGTCAACCCGTACAAGAAGGACCCCGAGTTCCTGGCCATGAACCCTCGGGGCCTGGTGCCGACCCTGGCCGTACCGGTGGACGACACTGGCAAGGTTCCGAAGCCGCTGTACGAGAGCCTCGTCGTCTGCGAGTACTTGGACGAGGCCTACACGGACGAAAGCAGACATGGCCGCCGTTTGCTCCCCGGAGATCCGTACGAGCGGGCGCGCGCTCGGCTGTGGATCGATCACATCAACGCACGAATCGTCCCGGCCTTCTATAGGTTCCTGCAGCACAGGCCGGAAAGGCCGTACGGCATCGACGAAGCTCGCCGGGAGCTGCATGGCCACATCAGGACGCTGGCCGACGAGATGGATCCCGCCGGGCCGTGGTTCCTGGGTGAGCACATCAGCCTGGTTGACATTCATCTTGCGCCCTGGGCGAAACGGCTGTGGCTGCTGGACTACTACAAGCCGGGTGGTTTAGGGATCCCGGAGAGTGGCGGCGGCGATGGGACGTGGCAGCGTTGGAGCCGGTGGTTGACGGCCGTCGAGAACAGGCGGAGTGTTCGAGATACCTGGAGTGATGATGAGAGGTACATTGTTGCTTACAGGCGGTATGCGGATGATACGACTAAATCTTTGGTCGGCCAGGCCACGAGGCAAGGGACGAGGTTGCCGTAGCCAGCTCAGATCAAAGTCGATGAATGGACGGACTTGCAAGCCTTTGGGTTTTACAATGTTAGCGCTGTGGCTGATTGAGACTTCCACTGATGCTGGAGCTGAAGCACGACTTTCATGAGCATGTAGCATAAGAGCACAGTCGATTAGAAACAGTCATTTGGTCATGCAAACAACAAGCACCTTGCAGAGTTGATGTGATACTGAGGTCTGAAGGTTTTTTTTTTTTTTTTCTTCCACAAGGTATCGATGTCTAGGGTAGCAAGTGACGTACTGTGCAATGCGCAGCCCAGTTGTGTAGCAACGACAGTGTCTATACGCACATCGTACTGTAATTCACACCGTAGCCATCACCGGACTAGCTGACAGCCCATCACCCAAACTTCCCTCGTCCACACGCACTCTACATCGTCGTCGCCCACGATGGCGGACCAACATGCCTCGCGGTTCACGTCGCAGAACCAGTCGACGCACGAGCGCCTGTCTACAAATACCGTCGGTCTCGTAGCCCTGTCTGATTTTCGCAAGCGAAGGGCCGAGGTGCTTGAGCAGCAGGAGCGCGAAGCCCGCCAGGCCGCAATCTCAGGCACGTCCACACCGGACCGTTCTTTGACGGGCACCCCTGATAATGCCGGCAGTGACAGCACGAATGGGCCCGGTACGCGACCGCTGAAGAAGAAAAAGAAGAAGAACAAGAACAAGAACAAGACAGGGGGCAAGAAGCTGCTCTCGTTCGATGACGAGGGGCAAGAAGCAGAGAGCGAGACCAGCACGGACGCTTCCGCCAAGCCGATGTCACACGATGTCGACAGCGCCGCGAGCAAGTCAAATTTCAGAGCGAACGCATCTGTCGGCATCATACCAAGGGCCACGACGAAAGCTGCCTTGCTCAAGGAGGCTACCGAGCGAGAGGCATTGCGTCGGGAGTTTGTCGCCGTGCAGGAAGCCGTGAAGGCGACAGAGATCGCCGTCCCCTTCGTCTTCTACGACGGGGCCAACTCCCCTGGCGGAATCGTACGTATGAAAAAGGGCGCTTTTGTCTGGGTCTTTCTGGATAAGAGTCGCAAAGTAGGCGCTGAACTAGGCGTTGGCGATCAGAGCAAGGCACGACGCGCATGGGCCCGTGTAGGTGTAGACGATCTTCTGCTGGTACGGGATACAGTGATTATTCCTCATGTAAGTTTTTAATTATCATTATGATTGCTTCGCTCAATTGCTCCCAACGCCTATGCTGACCTTGTCACCCAAAAAAAAAAAAAAAAAAAAACTATAGCACTATGACTTTTACTTCTTCATAATTAACAAAAGCACCGGACCCGGGGGCCGTCGCCTGTTCGACTTCAGCGCCGAAGCAGCCGTCAAGACGGATGCCGGAAACGATGAGCCACAATCGTCGAGCACGAGCCAGCTCAGCACGGCAGCCTCGAGAGCGGAAGCAGCCAGGAGTTTGCCGGCGATAACGGCACTGGAGGGGGCTTCTGATGAGCCGACCAGGACCAAAGTTGTTGATCGGCGGTGGTACGAGAGGAATAAACATATCTATCCGGCGAGCACATGGCGGGAATTCGACCCCGAGAAGGATTATACCAGTGAGGTGCGCAAGGACACAGGTGGAAACACGTATTTCTTTGCGAAATGACGATGACGCCACGATTCGAGCTCCTAGGACTTTTGATGCTAGGAATCTTGTCCCCTGACCACCTTTTCCCCATGGAGCGGCGCTGCATGTCCCCCGTGTTGCGGGTATACAGTCGTGCCGGATTCGAAACAATAATATGGTCTGAAGGCCAGGGCGTCAACCGGAGTATCGCCATAGCGCGAACAAGAGCCCACCAATGACCAACCACCCAGGCCAGAGGAGAAGCAGGATGAGAAAGTTGCCGGCCCCGAGGATAAAAACGAAGAATTCATAGAAGAGCTTTTGCCGCAGCGCCTGGGTCGCCTTGGCTGCCCCGATACTGGCTGCTCTGGCAGACATGGAGTTGAGCCCCTGGACAACACCAGCTTGGCAAGATGTGGCGCGGAAGGCGAGGAATTGAGTTGCATAGGCGGTTTAAGTGCTATGGGCTAGGAAAGAGTGTAGTGCATTGTATATATAGAAAGGAGAGGACGTCGAAAGCGTGTAGAGATGGAAAGGACGCGAGTGGGGTGTTGAGCGAAGAACCCCCCGGTTCCACCCTGGAAGCCGTTAGAAGCAATTTCGTCCCCACGATCACGAGCCATCTTATGACGTAGGTCGCATGCAATGAATCTATGGCGACGGGGCCCGAGTCGCTCCGATAGTTGCAATCAGGTCAGTCGTTTGTGCCTGTGCTTGCATGTGTATAATGTGAGCCAGCCAAGCTGGGTTGATACGAATAGAATAGGATGCTGCACTGATGGCAGGTCAAAGTGCTTAATTTGTGACTTGGCGGACGGTCTGTGACGGGAAGGGGGATACGGGGACTGTGACACGGTCTCTTGAACTCGAGTTGGACTCGCATAAACTGAATTACGCACATCGCAGTATGTACGTATATATCACCGGCCACTTACCGGGAGGATAAAACAAAGGGGGAAGCTATGTACCGGCCGCCGATCTCGCCGTCGCTCCAAGAAAACCCCGGAAACTCTCAAAGGCAGCGGCGTCGAAGCCCTCCAACCACCGACAACCAACAGACACCCTCTGCACCTCGACACGAATCCACACCTTGAAGCCAAAGACGTTCCCGGGCCGGGCCTCAACGCCAGCCTCCTGGCGCTTCTTGCGTCGCCGCCACGCGCGCGCCCACACCTTGTCCGGCGCGCGCCCGATGCCCTCATACGTCTCGCGATCCCACTCCCAGGACAGGACGTCCAGCGCCGCGACAGCAGCCGAGAGGCTCGACGCAAACTCGCCGAGCGACTCGGGCAAGTCCACGGCAGCAACTTCCGCCTCGCTCACGGCCGGCAGGAGATTTCTGCACGGCGCCGACTGGGTGCCTCGCGCCACGCACTGCGCCGGACGCATCGGCCTGAACGACCAGGCTACGGCCCACCGCCGGGTCTTGCTGCCCTGCAGGAACTCGGTCGCGGCGTAGTTGCTGATGTGCGCGTCGCGGAGCGCTTGGACGAACTGCGTGAGGCTGGACAGGAAGCCGAACATGGCCGTGTACCACCGCACCTGGTCTCCCAACTGCATGGATTCCTCCAACATGCGGCGCACAAAGGCTAGTTCGCCGCCCGGGGTCACCATTTCGACCTTGCTCCCCGTGCAGGACGTGCAGGGCGGCCTGTTCTTCTGCTCTGCGCTGCGCAGCATCTCCTCTTCGGACTTGTAGAATGGCGGGTTGGTCATCGTGAAGTCGATGGGTGGTATGCCTGGCTCGTTGAGCGGTATGAGCGGGCTGTCCGCGTTGCGCCGGACGATCTGGATACGGCCCGAGAGCCCGTTCAGCTGGACGTTGGCTTTGGCATATTCCACATTCGTGCGATCGATGTCTGCCTCTGTTTAGCATGCGTCGGAACAACTTCCCTGGGACACTTGGGGGGGGGGGGGCGCGAATTACCTGTCGCTATGAAAGACCATGGGCGCTGCGCGC
>KQ061705.1:22244-46768 GCA_001008035.1 Atkinsonella texensis
GGGGGGGGGGGGGGGGCGCGAATTACCTGTCGCTATGAAAGACCATGGGCGCTGCGCGCATCCTAGCAGGGGGTATATACAGCTGGCTCCTGTGCCTACATCCAGACCTGTGAGCCTCTGGCCTGGCCTGTCGTACGACGATGTATCCAAAAGGTCCTTCAGCCAGAGGATGTAGTTGTGTCTGTTCGGGACCTGCACGGGCACGAGTTGGCACCGGCTCTGTTTCCGTTTGGAAGTGGCCGACTTACAGGGGGACACAGTCTATCATCAGGAAGCTCAATCTCGATGCCGAAATCCAGGCGCAGCAACGTCTTGGTCAGCTGCTTGACAGAGCTGGGATCGTGAAAATCCAACTCTCGGCCTCTCACGCTACAAGGGGGAGCATTCAGTCTCCAACCTCACGTGCTTGACCACATGGCCGCCTGACTACTACTCACACGTCCGCAAACTCGGGATCGAGTTCGGCCAATTCCCTAAAATCAACAGGTCTGGTATAAAGCTGCCTGAAATGATGGTCCGGGTCCTTGCTCGCACTATGAGGCTTTCCTGGCACGAGGCGGCTCGGCGGTGCGTTGCCATCGGCCTTTTCACGCGCGTCCGGGCCCGAAGGATGCGCCCTCGATGCTCTCCTTTTGAGCTGCATGAGTTTGCATGAAACGAATAAAATAAATAAAATAAAAATAAAAACTGGCTGGCTGGCTGGCTGGCTGGCTGGCTGGCTGGCTGGCTGGCTGGCTGGCTGGCTGGCTGGCTGGCTGGCTGGCTTATGCTGTATTTCGCCTGGTAGCGTTGGCAAGAGCAGAAGAGCTCTGAGTTGTTGGAAATGGCGTTCATGTGTGTGGGGCGCTCAGAGCACGACTTATCGATCGGTGGCAGTGCGTGTCAACACACACTGCTTCACTACGATAAGATGTTGCTGTAATCTGAAGTTGTATGTAGACTTCTGGTCGATGTGTGAAATTATTTTTTTTGTTCTTTATGTTTATATACGTTTATAATCATGCTTTTCATTTCTTCTGACTGTAGCTTTGCTGTATGTCCTGGTCTTCCTTCCAAAACCTTGCTGGAAAAGTCCACGTATAGGAAAATTGTCTCTCATCGTGCCTGACCTTCGGCTCTTCTGTTCAAACACGTGGCAGTCGCTTGGCAGGCTTTGTCAATCATCAAAGCTCAAGGCCAATATCCAGCCGAGACGCCGAATATCGTTCGGGCCAGGGAGAGACATGCAGTCAGCCACATATTCCACGGCCCCCTTCGACGCATCACCATAAAATAACCCTCCACCGCCAACCATCAAACACCCTCAAATCAGCCTCGGTAAGATCGTCATATCCCCTCTCCACTCGTTCCGTCAGCTTCTTCAGCCTCTTGTTGAGCGTCCTTGCCACACGAATGGTCACCTCGTTCTGAAATACATACAAGATGGCAAACACGAAGAACGCCATCTTTGCAAGGGGGCCGCCTCCGAGAATCGCATCTTTTACACCCAAGAGCAATCCTTTCGACTTGCGGAAGGCGTACTCTGTGTCGTTGGAGGATAGCCGTGATTCTTCATCTGTGTTGCGGCGGAAGATTCTGCGAACTGCTGGGATGAAGGCGGCACTTGGATAATGTCAGTCGCCGAGTGCTTGGTTCACATATTATGTTTTACAGTGACTTGATAGAACGAAGAAGACACCGAGGACAAAGGGGAAGGGTGTCAGGAAGACTGCAACCTACATTGCTCCGCTCACGAGAAACCTTGACCATCGACTGCTCTGGGCAGACTCCGCCAGAGCTCTCACCTCAGCCTGCAAAGTACTCAAGTCGCGCAACAGCATAGCCGCCTGGCTCCTTAGACGGGATTCGAGCTCATAAACAGCGGTGCTTCCATCCCCCCCGTGGTGGATTTTCCTCCTGACGCTCAGAAACTCGCGTAAGTGGAATTGCGCACTAGCCTTGATGTTGCGTACATCAACCGCCGTCGGGGCTGCCATCGGCGTCAATGTGTGCCCCGGTACAGTCGGGATGGTCGTCATGCTTCCGGGATGATCTGGTATTCGTGATTCTGGACCAGGCTGCAGTGGAAGACCTTGATCAGGACCGGATGGAGGATAGCCTTGTGGCCCAGGAGGAGGTGGTGGAAAGTACGGGACATTTGGTGATGACGGCATCGGCTGAGGATCTATGGCCCTCATGGGTGGTCGGGAGGATGCGACAGATGAAGCCATGGCGGCCTGGGAAGATAACTCGACGGCTTCAGAGATGCAAAAAAAAACAAATAGAAATAAAGGAAAAATTAATTCATGCTGATGGCTAAGGAAAACATGGCAGAGAGACAAATATCACTGTCGAAGAGCTAGAAGCGTAGCTCTTCAGCTTGTGGCTGGTAAGCGCAGGCACAATGACAGAACGCAATTGTTATTGGTGGCCGGGAAATCGAACAAGGCCATGGGCAATAGTGGGGCACAAGCAGCCAAGCCAACCAGACACCACAGAAACCACAGACCAGCCCACATCATTCTTTCATCCGAGTCTAAGCAGAGGTTCCAAGTTCCAGGTTCCTACTAGGCACTTTGTCACGCTGAAAACTAAGAATCTTGCGCCCAATTCGCAGCTTCCTCAAATATACAGCCAATACCCAGACCTCACCGCCACTTTCGTCAACTTACTCAACGGGACACCAACACAACACAACCACCGTCACCATCACCATCACCATCACCATCACCGTCGCAGACACCGCGCACCAGAAATGGATTCCATCAATCAAATCGGGTACAATATTCGGCATCTCCCAACTCACTGCGTCACACTCTTTCCAAGAGCGCAAATTCAGAGACACATTAAAACATCAGTCTGAATCCAGGAACCAACGAGATCACCATTCTGGGACTCAGTCGCACTGTGGACGAAGACTCCGTCAAGGTAGAGGGAGGCACTGCATTCACCATCAGCGACGTTTCTGTGGAGCCTCTCCAATCCGAGAAATCTTTGAAGAGATTTACCCAGAGTCAGAAGAAGAGGACGGCGATCTTGACGAGACGCGGTGGAAGGAGGGTGCTGAGCTGAAGAGCGCGAAAGAGAGGCTTATGAAGCTGGGAGATGCGCGCTGAGCCGCTTGAAGTTGGTGCATGTGTACGGCCAAACTTTCGACAAGAAGCGTGGCGTTGCCATTAAAGTGAACCTCGAGACCTACAAGCAGTAGCCTTCCAGGGCCCATGAAGACTACTTGTTTGGCCTCAAGGAGCAACGATATTTTTTACAGCAAATAGACGACCAGATTGATGAGCTACAGCAGCTGCAAATAATCGATGACAAGGCGCGCAACAAGGCAGAGAAGGGAAAGACAAGATCCGCAAAGCCAGAGATAGGAAAGCGTTCGAAGAGGCCTGTATACGAGAAGAGAGACGCAAGGAAAAAGAATGGATCCGCAGGGAGCGAGAAGAGTTCTGGCCCAGAGACAGATACTGCTACGCCGTTGAGCTCGCGAAGGACTTCTGTGCCGAGTGAAACGCAGGTTATCTGACCGACGGTAGATGCTTCCGGCCCAGAGACACAGGGGACAGACCCAATGGCACATACGTTATGTGATTTGGTCTTGTCGTATGTTACCTCTTTCTCGGCGTACTAGGTGCCCAGCTATGATCTCCAGCTGTCAACTACTAATGCTACGGGGACACTGAATTTCGATGCGGAGCCTCACAACTCGACGTCTGAGACATGGACCAATAGCAAGGTTATACTTTCGACGTCGCAGGCAACTTTTTCGGGCCTCGATGATATCATCCCTCGCTTGAGCCCCTGGTATATGAACCTCGTGCATGGTCCCCCTCCCCAGGGGTACAGCCAGAGCCATCAACAGATATCCCGCAGCAACGATGAAATTCTCAGCACGAACCAGTATTTGACGAGGCAGAACAGTCTGGACCACAGGAGTCAAGGGATGAGATATTTGGCTTACTAAATGAGACTCTGTCCCAGCAACAGCGCGCCGTGGTTCGGGGCGTCTCCTCTCGAGTGGCTCATCGTCCTCAGAGTCGGGAGGTAGTGCTGCACCAGGGAAACTCGGCGATGAGGAGGTTGCATGTGCCAGGGGTAATCTGAATGACAGCGAGGATGATGAGGTCAAGTCACCGGATTCGATTATGGCGACGTACAAGCTTCCCGGCTTGAAGACGCTGGTTTCAAAATCGAGCGCTACCAAGCAGCGAATAGCCCACATTCCCTCCGCCAACATCATCTACAGCCACATTCTTGTCGCCAAGTACGAGCCTGTAGCCTACCTCAGGCCAAGTGCAAGATTGAGCCGAGTAGTCTACACTATGCTTCCTCGCCTCCATGAGCTGCATCGTAGCAGTTCATGTGAGCCGTGGTGTAATTATCAAAGGAGCCACCATGGAACGCACTTGTTCGTAATATGTGGAAGGATATAAAACTAGCGAATTGGTTGGAGAGACTCTCACCATGGCTTCGTCAGCCGGCATCAAAGACGGACAAAGGCTCAGATGACAGTTTGCGCCAACAGGGCCCGCTCGGGTTGCCTGAGCTCCGGGAATTCCAAGGTCACCAGACATAAGCCGAACCGGCTTTGCAGGTTGGGCTGATACGTACTCCGAACACTTGCCGTCGAATGGAGCCGCCCCCGATCGGGTTTCCCCAGTACGGTTAGCGCAAATACACGAAATTTCTCTCTCCTTGCGGTAAGCCCCTTCTCTGCATGCCGACGAGCCTCGTTGTAGAATGACCACCTTGAACTCGTGAAGAGGCTATTATGACTTTGCATAGGTTGAAGTTTGAGTGTAGAAGCACTTGCATTTCACTGCAAATAATTTGTTGACACCTCGTGATTTTGGCGTCAGACTTCCATGCTCTGGCGATTCACGGTGCTGTAGCCGTGATCTCAACTGTCTCGGTTGGGCCGGGGTGCGACATTTGATCCTACTCGGCCAGGGCCACGACAGGAATATCTATGCTTTGACGAGACAACTCAGACTGCTGCAGCAGCGTGCGAGGCGATGGATTTTTTTTTTTTTTTTTTTTTTTGATGTGTGTGTGTGTGCGTGTGTTCACGGAAATGCCCCGGTAGATGCAGAGTGCGTCAATGAATCATCTTCACAGAAGCCCAGGCGACACTAGATGGACGAGGCAAAGCAAGACACTGACCGAGGCCAATTGTAAACGGCTCACAGTCATGATTACCACAGCCAGCCGCCTATTCAAAGTCTCCACAAGTCTGTGCCCTATTCATTACTCACGGGGAGACAATGCAAGAGTCAAGACGCTTGGCCCCACACCTCTGACTGAGGTTCCGACGACATGGAATCCGAGAATTGCTGCAGGGGAAGGAAGGCGGGGCCTCCCGACGGGACACAAGGCTTCAGAGCTGCTGTTGCATACCATGTCCGTGGCCCCATTCCCGTTAAATGGAATATGTTGTGCTCGGCCACCAGTTCACAAAGAGGAGGAAGAAGAAGTGAAGAGACAGCGCATGTGTTGGGTCGGTGATAAATGGGGTGTAGTCTGGTGGTGCCTGAGGCGCCTGGGGTGGGGCATCTCCGGCTAGTTCCTTCCTCGACACCCTTCTGTTTCGGACATCCATCATCATCCGTCTCCTCGCTGCACGCAATAGCGAACGGCGAACATGTGGTATCAGCCCCATCTTCTCTCGGACACATAGGTCTCAGTGCGGCTGCCACGGTATTGGCAAGACCTGGCCAGACCGGGTCTCGATCCTTTCCCGGCGTCTTGCAGGACATGGCATTGACTCCCTCCCCCCCCTCCTTCAGGGGCGTCTACGAAAAGGGGGGAAGACGGGTCAGAAAAGATGGGATAAGAACAATTGACAACAGAATCGCAACAGTCGAATTGAGAAGCAAACATCTCCTGTGGACTAGCGTCCAAGCAACGACGATGCACGAACCCCCCGCTGACAGCTTTATTTGCTGGTCTGGGCCCGTGCAAGCGCTTATTCTGCCTGGCACAATCTTAAACGCGCCTTTGGGCCAAAGCATGGTCAATGTGTCGCTCTTCTTGGTGATGCTGCTGCTGCAGCTGCTGGTGGTATTACTGGTTCAACCCTGTTCATCTCATCCCATCACTCAATCTCTTTCCGGGGTAGTCAAGTTGGACAGGCGACAGGCAGACAGGCAAAGGGCAGCCCGAAGGTAACACAGATTTACGGGCGCCTCACAGACACAAACCCCGGCCATCATCTGTTATTCGGTCATTTTGAAAAGAGCGAACAGCGTCGTACCACCAGGCCTTGCCGGTTTCTGAACGCACCATGCGATGGAGAGGCCGAGTTGTGACGTTTGCCCACAAACGAGGCCGTCATCGAGTGCGACGAGCATCACTGCCGCCTGCCGGCGACTGCAGCGACCAGCTCCGTCCTCGGCTCCGCTCCAGCAGTAAAGCTGCTAAATGCTAGTGGCCAGTGCAATGCTGGAAAGGGCTAGGGAGTGCCGCCGCCCGTCACCAGCCGGTGCCAGTCCCTGACCTAGCTTGGAGCATTTTGGTCCAATGTCCAATGTGGGGTCTCAGCCTGATTCGGATAGCGCCGCCGTCCCGAGCCTCCAGCCTCCTAAAACGTCACTGCGTTTGTTGATGCAGTCGCGCAGTCGCGCAGCGGACCAACGTGTCAGCAAATCGCTCAGGTTCCATGTACTTCCAAGACGCTGCTGCACTTGGCTGCTTAGCAGGAACGGGACGCCGCCTCGCCTCGCCTCGCCTCGCCTCGCCTGGCTGGCGTTTTGGTGGGCGAGACAACACCAGGCGCGTGCGTCTTGCTTGGGTCAAACAGCTTCAACCCCCGCAGCAGCATATCGGCCGGTTTGGGGGGGGGCGGGTGCGGAGGCAAGCGACAGCTATGCTCGCGTAGTTGAATGAATTTTCTCACGATTGCAATGAGTCCTAAAAAAAAACCCAAATGCAACCCGACCTTGCGACGTCGTCAAGTTCAAGACGCTGTATGCTGTATTCATCTAGCGCCGACGGCATAAGGTGTGCATATTGCGCAAGCCGGCCACCAGTCAGTCAGTCAGTCAGTCAGTCGGTCAGTCGGTCAGTCCACTTGACGGCAGACAAGAGAAACAAGAAACAAGTGGAGCAGGTTGGCCCGGCATAGTCAGCCGATCCGCCCGTACCCGTGCCTTACGTTGGACGTTCCTCAACTGGGGCCTTGCCAGCTGTTCTGTTCCTCCCCTCCCCGTCTTTTCCAGGCGTTGGCCCCCCCCCCCCAAGGTCCGCCGCCCGTCCGTGTCTTGCGTGTGCTCTCTTTGCCGTCACCCGCATTCCCTGGTCGACTCATTTTTTTTTTTTTTTCCCCTCGCTCACCCGGTCGCGAGCGTATTTCCCTCCTTCATCTGTTACTGCCGGGCTGTTGTCGCCGTGCTCCCTCAGAGCGCAGTCTTCAAGATCGCATTGCATCCAGAACGTGTTCTGTTGACTTGTTCTGGAGCTGCCTGCCTGCCTGCCTGCTCCGCCTTCCTCAACTCACGCGTCACTGACCGCCCGAGGAAAAGCCCTCTTTTTTTCTGCTGCCTTCCGATCCACGACGGCGAAAACTTGTTGACAACTCCGGCTTTGGGCCTTGCGCCATCACCAGCATCGCAAAGGCTCGATTTTCGCCCCATCATCTTCGGCGTCTGTGACGGAACGCCAGCCGCAGACACCGTCGGCCGTTTGCTCGCCATTTAGCTGCTATTTTCCCTCTTCTTGTGCCGCGCGCTCTCATCCCCCCCCCAACTCGCGCCTGGCCGTGCCCATGTCTTCGGGCGGCGTGGTTCGCTCAACCGCCCTCAGGGCGGGCGGTGCCTGTGTTCGTTGCCGCAAGGGCAAGACCAAGTGCGTCTACGAGAATGGCCGCGCTCCGTGCAAGAACTGCGCAAAAGGAATGCACGAATGCTATCTTCCCTCAGAGAGCATGGCTCATCATCACGGCCAGAGCCCGGCTCGTCACGCCAACACTCATCGTCCAGCACGCGACAGTCTGCCGGCCTCCGGGGCCGGAGCCTCTGATGCCAGGCAACCCGCTGTTGGCTCTGGTTCTGCCCGCGGTGCCCAGCTCACGCCCGACAAGTGAGTGTTTTTCCATCTTGTACGGATTGGATGGATGTCTTGCAATTGCAGTCATCTGTCCTCTGGTTTCGCATCTCTGCTCCTCCTCCTCCTCCTCCTCTCCCTCCCCTTCTCCCTCCCATCTCCTTCTGTTGGTGTCCTGCGTCGCCCATTTCTTCCCCCCATCACACATGTTCCCCCCCGGGGCCTAGGGGCCGTTGCGTTGTTCTTTTGCGCCACGCCTCTCACCACGGGCCTGCCTCTTGGCTCGGCACCCTCCAATCCACCTCAGGCCCCTCCTCTGCTCCGAGCTGCCGGCGGGTTGCGCACCGTCTGCCCTCGCGTCCTGCACCTTCTCGTCCTGCATGCACATGGCATCAAGCAGCTTGCGCATGCGCCCTCCCTACTGGGGTTGCCTCGAGGATTCCCAGCTCGCGTCTGCGCCTCTGCGCCATCATACTCGGCGATGCCAAATTGCTCGGCGCACGCATGAGATGGCCTCGAGATTCCGCCACCAAGACCGCAACCACGGCTTGCAACTACTTACACCCCAGTGCCTGCCTCTTTGTTGCCCAACCACGCCTGCCGCGTCATTCCTGCCTGGCCTGGTTCTGGCCAGTGTACTGGCTCCACCCACCCCTCCGCAGCAGGCTCCTGCCTCAAGACGCGAATGAATGAATGATGAAGCATGGTTGCTGACTTTTCCTCTGCCTCAGGCTGACACCTGAGCTCATCGCCGAGTGTGAGCGGGTCGTTTCCAAGACATTCCCAGCCTGTGTCGCTTTCCACAAGCCCTCATTTGTCCAGCAGTTGAAAAATGCCACTCTCGAATCAACGCTCGTTTATGGACTCTTGACCTGTGCAGCCCGGTAAGTTACTTGCGTGTGTGCCTCTCATCATTTGTCTTCGCACCCTGGCACCAGTGACGGCGATGCATCATGGGCAAAACTGTCCCTGCGGCACCAAACTGTCTTGGCTGTTCATTGGGACAGATTGGACACCAACAATTGTTTATTTTGCTGCATTTTCGCCAATTGGCCCAGTCATTGTCCAAGTTACAGGGTTGTCATCCGACTGCCGTCACTTGCACTTTGCGTAATTCTTTATTCTGCCAAAGTCTCGGAACTGACTGGCTGATGGTATCAGAAGCTCTTCCATTGTCCTCCGTCGATTCGGCTCTCCCACTCAAGCTGCGGAATTGTTTGGCTCCAAAGCAATTGCGCTGATCAACCAGAACTTGGATCATCCCAATTTGGCAGATATTCAAGCCTTGTGTCTCATCATCATTCACGAATGGGGTAGTCGCAATGCAGTTCGGGCCTACATCTACCTTGGTCAGGCTGTTCGCATGCTTCAAATGTATCGCATTCTGAACACCCACAACGCCTCTGACAACACCGACCAATTTCTTCGGGATGAATCCCTGCGACGAACTCTCTGGCTGGTCTACATTTTGGACTGCCTTTTGACTAGCACCCCTGGTAGATTTCCCGCTCTCACCCCTCAGGACACTAGAGACGTTTCTCTTCCTTGCTCGGACATCAACTTTGCTTTTGGGAATGCGGTTTACGTAAAGACTTTGCGCCAACACCTCGGTCCCAGCCCTCTGTCTCCAAACCACAGCAGTGGTGGCGAGATTGGCGAATTCGGATACATTGTCCTCGCCTCAACCATTTGGCGTGATGTAGTTGCCATGCTGTCGGCGACTTCATTGCATACTTACCGGGAGGAAGACTGCATGGACCTGTTTGCCAACATTGAAAGTTTGCGCACGTCTCTCCCCATGCAGTTTGTCGATAAGCCCGGCCAAATCAACTTGCACATTACCATGGGCTCAGGATATACCTTTGCTATGCTGCACTGTCTGTTGCACTGCTCGACCGTGTTCGTTCATCGCCGCCGTCTCTTGCAAGACGTCACAGCCCAAACCTTCAATTTGGACTCATTTCGGATGAGCACTAGATGTCATGATCTCGTCGACCGCCTCTTCACTTCCTGTCACGGCACTATCTCGCTGCTCAATGCTGTGGAAGCGGGGGCAGACAAGGACAACCCGACCTGCCTCCCAATTGTGATGCTCTTCGCAGCATTCACAGCCAGTGCTACAGTTGCCTACTTGTCGCTCAAAGGACTCACGCCTCCTAATACTGTGGAGACAGCTGCTCATATTGTCAGAGACGGGCTCAAGTTTATGCAAGAAGGCACGGACAATTGGCCACTGATGTCGAGTTGGCTTAGGCATCTGGCTGTCATGCAACGTGTTTTGAATAACGATGCTGCTTCTGCTACGGGCAATGCCATTGCTCACACTACTCGGCATGGCTCTGGCTCTGGCTCTGGCTCTCACCATTCTGGCGCTGTCAAGGAGGAGACGACTTCAAATGCAGACACAAGCATCGACAACATGGACTATGAACACCAGAGCGCGGCTGGTGGGGCCAGTCATGTGCCAGCGGTTGCACGATCTGTATCCGGGTCCACGCGAGGTGACAGCGAGCCTCCCGTGGCCGTTCCACGTCGCGGCGTTACGACCATCAATGGCGGTCCAGGGCTTGGAGCCAGTACAGGTGCTGTCACTTCGTCTCCTCCTGCTGGGGCTCCTCCAGCTCAAATGCAGGCTTCGGATACCAAGCAGCCAAGTCCGGATGCATCATCTAATGGAGTTGCTGCTACGCAAGATGGACAGTCCACGAGCCAGGATATGACGGCACCTGAGCTCTGTCAAGCCTTTGAGCGTCAACTTCTGGATTTGGATGATCTAGCCGCTTTCATGGGTGGTGGCGTTTGATGCTACCGTGTTGCACTCGCTCCTATCTTTTTACGACGTGTATATGTCGACATGGCGTCCTTTTGCGGCAGTTTATATCTTGTCATGTATTCAGACCGAAAAAAAAAAAAAAGCAAGTGAAGCTGTTGCTATGCAATATTTGGGAGAAAATGGGCTATTTGAGGCGAAGAGCATAGCAGTTCTTTGTAGGATTACATTAAGACACAGCAGAGATACCCGATAACTACAGGCTCAGGGCAACGGCGTTTATGTAAGGAATACTTGGTCAAAGAATGGCATGGATGCCCATGGTGTCATTACGTATTTGTCTCTAGATCGTTGCCAGAACAAGATTACATTTTTGAACGGGCAGGGAACATGTGCAAGCCCAATAATGGGGCTCACATTGCTGACGTAATGCAGAGCATCTTCAATCGGTCCGTGAGGATGTCTACACTCTGTCTGAATGAGAGAGTACTGCCACGTTATTTTCTATCAGTCAAATTCTCGAATGTGGTGTATCATAGTGCGATTACGTCGAAGATGTGGCAGTTGGTGATTTAGAGTACTCTGGCTAATTAGACGTATGATGCTCATCTCGCGTCTCACCTAGAATTAGTACGAAATAAGACGCGTGTCGACGAACAGTCAACTTGGGTACAAAACAGCCATGCCAGTGTGAATTGATCGGCATCCTAGGCGCCAGGAAAGCGCTGAAATCTTTGCGATCACTACATGGCGATAGGATAGCATGGTGAGTTTTCATCAATAGCCGACGAGTTGATGATAGGCGTCCAATCAGGATTGCTGTTCTCCGCCGCGGCTTCTCGTTAGAGGCAAAGCGGGAAGCTACGCGTCTTTCTTGCCCACAAAGCGGCGCTTGTCCCCGATAACTAGTTTGCCGGCCAGTACTCCGCAGCTTCGATAGGTTTTCCCCAGATGGACGTGCGCCTGCAAAGGGGCAACCCCGCACGCAGACGGGGAGCTTTCGTCACACGAACGATTTTCTAGAACTTGGTTCCAAATTCCGAATGCCGTCCTCCTAACTCGCAAGGGTGGTGGGGGAACACGGACGGTCTGTCCTCCGAATTCGACTAGTTTTCGACTGGCTGGCCTCGGCAATTCCGGGCGGAGGGACAGGCGCATTGGCCGGAGAAGGTCCACAGAAAGTCTGTGTGTGGATGAACTGAAGCCCGATTGATGATGGGGGCCGGGTTTCCCCCGCGCGCGTTGTAAGGCGGTAAGGGGATGCCGACGCAGGGGCCCTGGCGGTACATGCACACATGGCTCCTATGGATCCAGCGAAGTGCTATCAATGCGACGGGATGCGAAGGTACTTGCAGGGGTGGTTTAAGCCTATTAGATGTCAGCTCGAAAATCAGTGAGACATAGAGTGGAGACAGCAGATACTTTGATTTATAAGTGAGTTGTGCCCCTCTAACAGTAGTAGCCATGCCAGTGACAGGTGGATAAAAATGGGGCTTGTATTTTGTAAAATCATACAGGGGTTGCATTGTACATGCCTTGTCGTGATTTTCCGAAGGTTATGTACCTAATGCAAGCATATGTGTGAGGTGATTGTGGGGGCAATAGCCAGCCAATGAGCGCCCCAGACCGTTCTATCGTGGACCATGAGCTCGTTCCGTGCTCAAGCTTAAGCTTTAGCCTAAGCTTAGTTGTTTCTTGGCGCAAAGAAGCGCGCTGGTGCGAAAAGATGAAATTGACCGAAAAGCATCACAGCGGGCATCATCTGGCGCTACATGACGCAAAAAAAGCCCGACTGGACAAACGATGACCCACTGAAACGGCAAAACAAGCAAAAAAACAACCTTTTTTGCCATGGCGTGAGTTGTCAGCCCTGCCTCTGCGCGCAAATGGGGTTTAGTCCCTTGGTGCCCGGGTGGGTTGTTGAGTCCGAGGGTGGTGGATCTACCCCCATCGAGATGCCGGTTTCCCGGGCTAAGACTTGGCGAAAATGCTAGCGACGCCACGCAAAGGGGGAAAGAAGGAGTTGGCTCGGGATATTGAGGGGGGGGGCAGGGTGTGGGAACTTGGGGCGGTCTGCAGGAGAGAGGAGAGGAAGAACAAGTGAGCGCTGAGATGGATGGAGATGGATGCCTTGGGAATAGAGATACACCCACTGTAGATGGATGGAGGCAGGGATCGGCTGCGGCTGCGGCTGCGGCTGCGGCTGCGACTTGTTGCATTCCTGTCCAACCAGATTGTCACGGCAGCTTGAATTTGTACTGACTGATTGAATACATTACATTGTGTAGCTGATCGACTTGGGTGATTTCTCAATTCCCGCTCGGTTGTTCTTGTCGGTGTTTCAGCCGTGGCAGACTGGAGGGAAACAATAGTTGGTACCTCAGCTCTGAAGATTCGTGAAGACTTGCCGTGCAAGCAAAAGACAAGCGAAAGTGGGTCCATGAGTGCGCACCCAACCCACTGTAAGTAGCAAGTCAACTAGTGGTGTTACTCGTGCCACGCCCCATTTCTTGGCCCGCGATTAGCGCTCACCGCGAAAAGTGGGGCGTGGCCCGGTCAGTGGTGTTAGTGGGTGGGTGGTGCGCCAGCCGCGGAAAAAAGTGGACTGAACTGCTTGGTTTAAGTTGGCTCGATTAGATTTATATTTTATGACCGAAGCCCTCCTCTCCCCGACCTCTGACTCTTCTCTTCCCGCCTGTTCGACAATTCACCGTCCCGTCCCTCCCCCCTCCCCCCCTCTCTTAAAGCCATTGCAGTCTCGGCTCGGTAGGGCATGTCTGTGTTTGTTGTTCCCGTCGGACTGAGCTGAGACCACGAGAACAATAAACCAAGCATATTCACCCACCTTGTCTGTTTCTGCGCTGGCAACATAACCTGCGTCGCAGAATTTCGCAAACGTCGGCTTCCACCCGTCTACCCCCAGGGAAGCTCCCAACGAAACATTGACAATAAGCCAAGGAAGCCAAAAAAAAAAAAAAAACCCCTATCAGAAGAGACAGTCAAGATGGCTGATTACCTAGGGGGCGCGGCTGACGAGAGCGGCGCCGCTCCTCACAAAGGCATGTCTGCTGGGAAATACCTCGCCACGCGCTTCACGACTCTCAAGCCTCCCATGCTGCCGGTGCCGAATCCATGGCGACTGGTGCGCAGGGTCGGGGGCCAGCAATGGGCTTTTTTCGCCCTGGCGTTCGCCGCCTGGGTACGTTGAAAACTCCACCAGAAAAACGAATGAAGCAAAATGTGAAAAAGAAGAAGAAAGAAAAAGATTTTCATTCCCTGCGACCTGACGATCCCCATGTTAACATTTTTCTCCCCGTTAAAAGACCTGGGATGCGTTCGACTTCTTCACCGTCTCCCTGACCGTCACTGAACTGTCCAAAGACTTTGGCAAGACCCCGACCGACATCACCTGGGGCATCACGCTGGTGCTCATGTTCCGATCCGTGGGCTCGATTGCCTTTGGTATGGCAAGCGATCGCTGGGGTCGAAGATGGCCGTTTATTGTGAATAACTTTTTGTTCATTGTGCTAGAACTGGTAAGCGGACCGGGCCTTGTTTGTTTGTTTGTTTGTTTGTCTGGTTGTTTTTTTTTTTACACATCACTTTCCTGTGCCGCATGCTGTCCTGAAGTTGTTCTATGGCGTTGCGTTGCGACTTTGCTTGAAACCCCGATCAAGTCTTCGGATCCTGTCGGGGTTTTTATTATTGGGTGGACAGAGCGCGAACTAGCAAACCTCCCCATCTCAATGCTACGCCATCGGTAATCGGTAGCACGAAGGAAACAGCAGCGCCTTTGTCACTAGTGGCGATCGATCGTTCTCTGCATCTGGTGGGCTTTGCCAAGTCTGGGGAAAAGCACGCTGTTGCATTGACCAACGCCTCAATGGAGCCCGCCCGACTTGGCGACGCTTGGCGCCGAGGCCCAGATGGCACATTCTCTACGATCAATACGAGAGAGATGCGGATGATTGCCGTGTTGCAGCACATTTCTGCAATCAGAGTTGCGTCAGACATGGTGCGAGGATGGGATCGATTGATCGAACAAACAAACAAACAAGCAAACAAATAATCGAGCGGGCACGTCCGACTGAGAAAGACTTCCAAGACTTCGCATGCGACATGTGGCACAATGTTCAACGTGAATCGGCCGAGTTTACTAACGGACACCAAAAACTAGGGCACCGGTTTCTGCCAAACGTATTCGCAGTTCCTCGCTTGTCGCGCCTTGTTCGGCGTCGCCATGGGAGGCCTTTACGGGAATGCAGCTGCGACAGCGCTGGAGGATCTGCCCGACGAAGCCCGCGGTCTTATGAGCGGTCTTCTACAACAAGGCGTACGTGCTATATCTGTCTCCCGACTCCCCGTCTGTGACTTTTCTTTCTGTTTGTTTGGAGCCATCAGAAACTGACCGATTCCTCCTCTCTCTCTGTGTGTACGTACAGTATGCCTTTGGATACCTCCTCTGCGCCGCCTTCGCCCGCGGCCTCGTTGACACCACCACCCACGGCTGGCGCCCGCTCTACTGGTTCGGGGCCTGCCCCCCCGTCCTCTTCATCGGCTTCCGCCTGCTGCTCCCCGAGACAAAGGTCTACCGCGAGCGCGAGCGCATGCGCAAGGAGGCCGGCAACGTGGGCAAGTCGGCGGGGGCCGTCTTCATCAGCGAGGGCAAGGTCGCGCTGAAGCGCCACTGGCTGCTCCTCAGCTACCTCGTCCTCCTCATGGCCGGCTTCAACTTCATGAGCCACGGCTCGCAGGACCTCTATCCCACCATGCTGACCAACCAGCTCGGCTTCTCCAAGAACAAGGTCACGATCACGCAGGTCGTGGCCAACCTGGGCGCCATGGCCGGCGGCACCGTCGTCGGCTTCTGCAGCCAGTCCGTCGGGCGGCGCTTCAGCATCATCGTCTGCTGCCTCGTCGGCGGCGCGCTCCTGTACCCCTACGGCTTCGTGGCCGACGAGTCCATCATGGCCGCGGCCTTCTTCCAGCAGTTCTGCGTCCAGGGCGCCTGGGGCGTCGTCCCCGTCCACCTCATGGAGCTGTCGCCCGGCGCCTTCCGCACCTTTGTCGTCGGCACGTCCTACCAGCTCGGCAACCTCGTGTCGTCGGCCTCGTCGACCATCGAGTCGCGCCTCGGCGAGCGCTTCCCGCTCCCGCCCACCGCCTCCGGCACCAAGCGGTACGAGTACGGCAAGGTCATCTGCATCTTCATGCTCTGCGTCTACGTGTACACCTTGCTCCTGACCTTCCTTGGGCCGGAGCACCTGCGCCGCAAGCTTGACATCAGCCATGACCAGGATGCCTTGGAGGCCGTGGGTGTGGAAACGGTGCAGATGGCGCATGGCGGGGGGAGTCCCGATGGCGTTGACAAGGCGCGCTTGGAGGAGGACGATGAGAAGAGGATGGCGGCGAAACACCACAGTTGATTGGGGTCCGCGCGGAGCGCCTGGGGTTTTTCATCAGGTTTCAACCTCTTTATTTTGACGGTGCTCGCGGTTTCTTGTAGTCTGGCTAGTGTGAAATGAATGCACAATGAATGACCGGCTTTGTCGACATGTCAGTGGTGCGATCGTGCGTCGTCCTGCTTTGCTCCGCCACTAGTTCTGTACGTGCTGAGGATGGAGAAGTGCAGGACGGCAGGAGGGGCAAGAACCGCATGTCCATCCGAGACTCGGTAGAGGGTATAGGGTATTTGCCATGTCACTAGTCTGGCTCTTGCCCATGTGTTTTCTGGAAGAGGAAACAAGATTCGAACGCTGATGTGCTTCGCTGTAGCGGCTGTGCTTGCGAACCAGAGGTGCGTGCAGCGTGGACGGAGGATCGAAAGCAACTCAATTTGATTCTGTGTTTTGTTTTTTGTTTTTTTTCTAAAAAAATAATAATAATTCCATGAATGTATATCGAGTCGTGTTCTGGCATGCCCTGCACATCACTGCTTGCTCCACTGTACAAGAATGCAACAAGCAAGCACCCAGTCGCAGACCAAAAAGAAAAAAAAGAAAAAAAAGGCATCGTAATCCACCCTCCGTCCATCCCTTAACCCAACCTAATCCGAGTCCGACTCGTCGCCCAGCCCGCGCGAGCCATGCTTCGTCTTCTTCGTCTTCTTCTTCTTCTTCTTCTTCTTCTTGTCAAACGCGTGCTCCAGCACATTGGCCCCGATCGCCCCGGCAATAGCCGCGCCGGCAGTTCCCAAGAAGCCGCCGCCGGCCTTGTGGGCGGCCCAGGCGGCACCACCGCCGCCGACCAAGGTTGCGCCCAGGCCGCGCTCGCCGTCTGGTCCTACGGGGCCGCCTGGCCCGCTGGGTGCGCCGTAGTGCGGCTGGTTGCTGCTCGCTGCGGCGTACTCTTGCGCCGAGCCGCCGGGCTGCTGCTGCGAGTAGCCTGCTCCTCTGCTGTCATGGCTGTATTGCTGCTGCTGCTGGCCATACTGGCCGGGGGGCTGGTAGCCTGACCGGTGGGGGGGATAGGGAGAACTGGACTGCGAGTATTGCTGCTGGGAGTTTGCGTGTTAGACGGGGGCTGGACCTGTTGTTTCCTGCGAAGCCAGATGTTCGTGTGTACATACCTGCTGAGGATGTTGCTGACCGTAGCTTTGAGGCTGTTGCTGGCTGTAGGTGGGCTGGGATGGGTACCCGCCGCCGCCGCCGCCGCCGCCGTAGAATTCCTGGTTGGACATGATGTCTGTGTTTGTTTTTGCAATTTCTTTTTTTTGAAAGCGAGAGGTAGATGGAGGAGGATAGGTGAGAATGTTTATAGGTGACGGATTGGGGGGGGGGGGTGGCGAGGTGGTCGGGGATTTTTAAGTGTCAGCCAGCTGGCAGAGCTGCTCAGCCCATCCTTTCGTCATCAGGTGAACTGCCACTGCACGTCCGCTTGACAACCCTCTCAACCCCATTCAGTTGCACTCCGTACAACCAATAGCTTACGTCTTCTCAGACACACGCGACAATTTTTAAAATCGAGCTGGTTGCGCACCCGACGTGGGCTGCGCGGCCTCGATTAAAAAGTCTGGGCTGGACCTGGTGGAGTGCTCTCGAACTTGGTCTGGTGTAGCAGGGCGGTGCAGGCCATCAATATCAATAGAAGGCGGCGACGGCTGACAGAAGCACAAGTCAGAAGTGTGCCTCGCTGCAGTGACGCACCCGCGCCATTGGGTGCCAACTCCTGCTGCGCCACCGCTTCATGCTGCTGCGCCTGCCGGCCACGGCGGCATGACAGGCAGCAGCACGAATTGTGCCACCGACTTCTGCCCACTTTTGTGATGGGCTGTCGCAAATGCTCATGATGGATGCTCTTTTGGAGCTTCGCGTTTCTATCTTCGTTGAATGGCTACCGCATCATTCTGTGAAACCACCTCCTGACGTTTGCGCATACATTCTTTTGAAACAAAGCTTTTGAATCCATGCAATATGATGTGGCGTATGGAGGCAACATAATTATGATTGGTTGGTTGGTTGGTGGGTATGTATGTATGTATGTATGTATGTATGTACGTACGTACGAGAAATCCAATAAACTATGCTCGCTCCGTGCAGATCCGTTATAAAAACAGAAAACCAGTTTTTTTGATTCGTTTTACATTCAACACCGTGCCCAACTCCATGCTGGCCGGCTTATTGGTCAAATGGCCCTGCGTGGAGCAAGTCGCCGGCCTCGCCATTCATACGGTCCCAGAGCGAGCGAGCCTCCACGTGATCACTTCGCTTGGTGGTGGTGGTGGTGGTGGTGCCGCTCAGGGCGGCCAGCTCTGCTTGGGCAGTCTCACGCTCCAGCTGCACATGTAGGAAGACGGCGGTCCTCTTGCCGCTGAAGAGCGCATGAGGAACGTTGGTCACATTGTCCGAGTTGCAGTCACCAATGGCATACACGCCCGGGATGCTGGTCACCAGACCCTTGGTAGAGTCCACCCCGAGCTTGTTGCCGTACAGCTCAACGCCCATATCTTGACCGAGAGAGGAGTACTGGGCCTCTTTGAAGTTGGTGATGAAGGCGGCTCTGGTGATGGATTCGCCGTCGGTGAACTTGACGCGGAACAAGTCGTGCTCCGGGTGCGTGGGAAGCGCAGGGTCGCCCGGGTCCTCGGCGCCATCTCGAAGTCGCTCGAAGGATTCGATGGTGCGGTTCTCGACCTGGACGTTGTGCAGCTTCAGGTACTCTTGCCATCTCGGGCTCGCCTTCTCGGTTGCTTCACGGTTGGCGGGCGTGTCGGTGCCATTAACGAATGCCACTATGTCCTTGTAGAGGCTGAGCACTTCGCGGACTGTGCTGGGCACAGATGAGAGAGGGCCAAGTATGCCGAGAGGCTGGTCGGCATGTTCGAACCCATCACACCAATCACACCAGAAGACGCCCTGGCCCCAAATATCAGGCAGGCCCGGCGTGTCGGGGAGCAGGTCCTTGAGTCCCGTGGCGAGGACGATCTTCTTTGCGGTGAAGGTGATTTCCTTGTCGCCCGGGTAGGTTCCCGTCACGGTGAAGTAGGTGTTGTTTTGTTCCGGCCGGATCTTGGTGATGGTCCCGTTGGTCATGGAGATGGTACCATAGTTGGCTAGCTGCTTGCGGGCGGACCATCTAAAGTAAGCGCCCTGTAGACCTAAAACAGTCGGGCCGTTTCTCGTTAGCAAAGACCTGGCGCTAACAGCTCTACAGTAAAGCTCCTTCAGAACCTGACGGAGCTGAGGGGGAAAATCTTCTAACCATCGTTACCGATCACATCATGCATGTGTCTGGTGGGACCGTTGCGGTAGACGCCGGAATCTACCAACAGTACATTGCGACGAACTCGAGCCAAACCACTCAGGACACTTAAACCGGCTGGACCGCCACCCACGACGGCGACGTCGTAGTCGATTCTGGGCTTGGGCTTATCCTCGGTCACAGGTGCTGCAGAAGCGAGCAGCGGCAGCGAGCACAACACGGCAGCCATGTTAAACCACATCTTGACAGACAGCAAAAATGGTGCTGATCGAGTCCGTTGTAGACGAGTCTATACAACAAAAAATCACGAGCCACCAAAGGACTTTTGAAAGCGTCAACTTTCGGGGGGAAAGGGGAGGGAGGGCACGAGGGAAAGGCGGAAACATCTTCCAGGCCTGCCCTACCGGACTGTACACGACTATTTATGCTTACAGGGAGAGCTGCGAAAGGGGGAAACCCCCCAAGCAGGACGAGATTTGCGGGTGAGACTTTTTTCGCATAATCGAGCAATTTCGGCTCGAGGACTAGCATCTCATTGCCAACTCGGGCAGTCTTGGCCCACATATCGTTGCTTTGTTTTCCCCGGCCGGCAATCCGCATCGGCCGTCTTCGGCATTTCCTGGAACATCCAAATGACTGACTACCTTGGGTTACCTCAGGTAGGCATGCACAACGGTATGTACCCTGAGGGTATGGGGAAAAGGCCGCAGGTCTGAGTAGCGAGTTGCAGAACCTTGAACCAATTGGGAGAAATTACTGGAGACGTCGACGTGGCATCCTGGCGTGTCCCGCCGACAGTTTGCCGTAAAATATGGACACTCGATATTCCTCACCTTGTACCTTGTCAGCTTGTTGTAATGACGTGCTCGGAGATGCATGCATAAACCCTGCTCATGGCCAACTACCTACCTACCTGGGTACGTACCGAGGTAGGTACCCAGGTAGCCAGGCCTGCTGTGCATATGCAGGTGCAGGTTAGGCTGTGCATAGTACCAAGTACAGTGGCCAGATACTTCCGTCTTTCCCTTCCCCAACTGTTTTGATGGATCGGTGGACGGTGGGCGGCGGACGGCGGACGGCAAACGCCGCCACCGCCTTGCACTTTCCTCCGTAGCGCACGACCCGTCCGAATGCGGCTGCGCTGCCGTTTGCACTGCTGACGGCCGAGACTGCTTGCACTCCACGCATCGTCTGTTCTGTTCTGTACCGAGTAACTCTGCAAGCCTTTGCTCTCTTCCTAAACTCGCACTAGCACATTTGCTCCTCTATCCCCCCTGTGTCCCCCCTGTGTCCCCAGACATAGGTCACTCAGACCATAGCCTTCGACGAGGGGTTGTGCATGGACTACAGCCTGGAGCTTTCGTGTTGCGTTGCCAGTTCCATCGGCTCAAGCCGTTCGCCACTGGAAAGTCACAATGTTCTGAAGCAAGCATCTGTATGCCACAGCGATTGCGCCGAAACTCCAGAACCTCGCTTGAAGCCTCCTTTACAAAACCAGCATAGCTATGTCAGGATACGGAAAGCCGCACCGGGGGGGGGGGGCCTATACCCTTTGGGCGCCTCGAGTGCGATAGCACCCAAGCTGAAGATCCGAATGCCTGCGGAGCGACGGAGCGACCGCATGTGGCGCTGTGTTTCCAGCCATATTATCAATGATGACAATACTTGCTCGCCTAATACTGCTATGAAAACCCCTAAACATATCCTTCGCCTATCCCGCAAGCTTTGGCCGACATGAACTCATTCCACGGCAACAACCCGAAACCGAGTGCATGGGAACACTATGAAGCTTTGATTCGTACAAGTTGCAAACCAGTTTTTTTTTCTCTGGAAAATTTTTAGTCGCTGTCTTGTTACTTTTAGTTTCAGCCATGCTGTTATCTGCTGGATAAAACACGCTGGCATGTCGTCAAGTCTTGCCACGAAAGATAATCTAGTACGCTCTACTTGACTGTCACTGGAGGATTGGTATACACTTGTTTGTCTTGATAACCCACAACCCATTGAACCAGTTCTTTTACAACCAGGAATTTGAAGGTTTTCCTGCCTGGCATACCCCCGTGGGGAGCGCCGAGCCATGTCCAGTCCCACCTCAAATGCGTCAGAATGTGGCCAAGACATACCCAAGGCCAAAAGTGAGCGAGATATTCAGAATGCTCCAAATTTTTCAGCATAATGGCCATCTATCTTGAGAATTGATCTAACCAGACATCAGCAGCCAAGTCTATCTCTAAGCTCTCTCCCGAACAGCTTGCTCGCAAAAGAGCAAACGACCGCGATTCTCAGAGAGCTATCCGGGCCAGGAATAAGGATTTGATCGCAAGGCTCCAGCGTGAGGTCGAGGAGCTTCGAAAAAACAACACTGTCAGGGCCGTCCAGGAGCTTCTAAAACGCAACGAGGCTCTCGAGTCCGAAATTAGAATGCTTCGCCTCAGCATGGGTTTCCAGCCTGATCCATCTGCCCAATCCCTGGACAACCCTGCTGCAGACGGATTTGTCGTGGATTTCTCAGCAAACGCTGGTAACCCGAAACTCTTGAAAAACATCCATCTAGGAGATAGGGTCAGTATCCCAAGGCGATTGGAAGATCCGAGCTTGATATGGGCTACCGGCCAACATAACTCTGGGTTCATCCCAGGGCAACGACAAAACCCCTCGGAAACCCGACACCAAATGTCACGAGGTCTGGTCGGTGAACTACGGCGGGAAGCTTGGGAATCACCGATCCCGATGAGAGACCCATCTGGGGTTGCTGGCGTAACGGCGACTATGGAGGAGCTTTCCGCACCTACTCAGGTTCCTGAACCTGCCTCTGGCCTAGGGCTTGGCCTGGGGCTTGTTTTGAGACCTCACCCCCGCGCTCCTACCGGCACAGAAGGACCTCAACAAGCAGAGCCCTCTCAACAGCTTTACGGGGTGTCCCATCCCATGGGCGGACACCCGCATGAAGGATACAACAACCTGCACTGTTTCATGACCGGTGAGTCTTCATAGAGATTTGCAACGACCTCCTCAACACCGCTGTATCAAGCTGGAGTGGTCTACAAAGATCATACTAGAGAAACAGTCAGCGTGAGACACGAGATAGTGCCGGATATATCCTTGCTCTCTTTTCCGATATACATACACAGCCATTGAAACAAGATTTTAGAGGCACGTTCATAGGGAAGGAGAAGAGTCAATACTCCAAGATTGGACACACTAACATTGGGAGCTTTATTTTTATTTTTATTTTTATTTTTATTTTTGTATTTATGTAAGGATCTGAAAATGGACTTTCATCTATCTAATTGAGGATTCTATCAAAAGAGACAACCCATCTGTTAAAAATGGTTGACTTGGCGCCACCCTTAATATCACTTTTCGATTCTATACCGTGGCAATTCCATAATTTTCCAGGGGAAATGACTCTAAAGAGGAAAACTCTTCGGCCCAGCCGTCATTGATCTCTCCAAGTTGATGTACATCAACATCGCCTGCCTGGCCAGTCCGGCCAGCTAGAATCTGCTCTTCCCGACCAGCGACCTCTTCCTTGAGTTTAGGGTGAGGAACCCATGCGACCCTCATGCCTGCTCGTCGGCCAGCTTCAACGCCGGGAACCGAGTCTTCGAATACCAGGCATTCCTCAGGGGTGATGGGTTCCTCACCAGCTGGGAGCGAGTCATTGATGGTCTTGAGAGCCAGCAGAAAGATGTCTGGGAGAGGCTTCCCTCGACCTGGGGCTAAGCGAGCATCATCGCCCAGCACGCGCCTGCTCTGGGGGAAGACGGAAAAGAAGTCGGTCAAATGGTCCGTCTTGAGTTTGAAGTTGGCGTGATGGGAACTCGTTGCGAGGGCAATGTGAACGTTGCTCTTGCTGGGCGACAAGCTGGCAAGCAGCTCTGGAGCACCGGGGAGCGGTTTTGTGGTCGAGAACAACTCTTGCTGCAAGACGCGGAGCTCGGCCTCGTACTGCTCGCGGCTGATTGGGAGCTGGGCCCATTCCGAGAAGATCTTGTTGGCATCGGGCCCGGGACGACCCTGGAGCTTGGCCTTGACGGACCAGGGCATTGGAGGGCGGCCGTATCTGTCCAGAACCATGTTGACGCAGAGCGTGTAGAGATCTTCTGTGTCCAGGAGGAGGCCGTCCATGTCGAAGAGACATGCTCGCACGGGCGGGAAGCTGTTTCGCCCGCCGTGAGAAATTTAGCGACGGGGATTTTTGATTTGCCCTTGAGGCGTAACTGACAGGGACAGGAGCGAGCTGGGCTGCATTGCGACTTACCCGGTTCTGGGAGCCATTTGTGAAAAGATGAGGTAATGAAGGGCAACGAAGAACAAAAAAAAAAAAAAAAAAAAAAAAAAAAACCCGAGGCTGTTTATTATCTTGACGGAGGGGTTGGAAATTCCTGGCCAGTGACGCCTTTTTCACGGCGCAGAGAACTTGGCTCCACGACCTGATGGCTGGGGCAGGAACTCAAAGCTCAGATGCTTGCTTCGAAGGAAAGTAAGTCGACTTGGCTAACCTGGGAACGAGAGCTTCAAGGCGAGCCATCAAGGACCAGCGCGTCTTGAGTACGTGAGCACGTAGGTAGACTTTCCAGCGCGCTCCACCGTCGAACCCTGCAGGCCATCATCGTTCCCTTCATTTTCTTTCGCCACTCTAGCGCAGCCTTGACCCCCCCACTCAAGACGTGCCGTCATCAAACTGCTTTTCATTGTCTCCTGTTCCCTCCCACAAACCACCTTGCCTCGATACCAGCTCGCAGTCGCCGCAATGGCGGACCGGACGGAAAGAAATGAGCCTGCCTCGGATGGCGGACAGGATGAACAGCCACAGGATGCTCCTGAGCCAGAGGTCGTCAGGTTCTCGCCTGAGGAGGAAGAGGTCCGTCACAACACAACATCTGGCTTACGTGCACTTGCCTCTCTTCTCTTTACTTGGAACCGTCTCGATCCTGCACGTCTTATTCAATATGCAGATGCCGTCTCTTTGCCTTTTTTTTTTTTTTTTTTTTTTTTTTTTTTTTTTTTTTTTTGAAAAAAAAATGAA
>KQ061705.1:46837-57123 GCA_001008035.1 Atkinsonella texensis
TTTTTTTTTTTTTTTTTTTTTTTTTTTTTTTTTTTTTTTTTGGAGAAAAAGATGAATATCTGACGCTAACGTAGATCTGATGTGTCGCATCCAGGCTCTTCTCGGTGAGTCCAACGCCATAAGGGCGGAAGCAAACGCATTGTACTCGGCAAAGGAGTACGAGAATGCCCTTTCCAAGTACAGGGATGCCATGTCCACTTGTCCCAACTACTTGCACTATGACCGGGCCGTCATCCAAAGCAATATAGCTGCGTGCAATCTACAGATGGAGCAGTGGAAGGACGCCATCAAGGCTGCGACGCAGGCACTCGACGGGTTAGCGGCACTGGAAAAGAACGACCCTCGGCTAACAGACGGAGGGAACGACCAGCCGGGCCCACCAAAGCGCACCGACTCTTCCGCGTCTGAGGCGAAGAAGGCGGATGATGATGAAGTCGAGGGGGAGGTCGTCAGCTCAGGGGCAACCCGGGCGACGGCATCATCGCAGTCCGCAGAAGAAGCAAGGAAGGCGGATATTCGCAGGATCCGCACCAAGGCGCTCCTGCGACGTGCCCGAGCGCGGTCTGAAGCCGGCGGGTGGCAGAATCTCGCGGGCGCAGAAGAGGATTACAAGCTCTTGTCCGGCATGGCTGGGCTTGGTCCTGCGGACGTGCGCACCGTTCGCAGCCAGCTCGAGTCACTGCCGCCCAGGACCAAGGCGGCGCAGGAGCAGGAGATGTCGGAGATGTGGGGGAAGCTGAAGACGCTGGGGGATGGCATTCTGAGGCCGTTTGGTCTGAGCACGAATAACTTCCAGATGGTCAAGGATGAGAAGTCTGGTGGATATAGCATGAACTTCACACCGGCTGAGGGCTCGTCTAGGCCGAGATGACTATGGGTTAGCTTGGGGGCAGGATGGATGAGCGGTGAAAGAATAGACGTGGACCGTGATCCCATGTGCAATTTTACAGCGGTGCTGGCGGGTTCGTGGCTCTATTGTCTACGATTGAATGAGTTGCAAAGCGGGGACTTGTCTGCAGTTGACCTTGGTATCTGCATTGCATGTACGGATTATCTGCGTATGGCTTGACCGAGTCACGGTTTGGAGTGGACTGAATGAAGCAGGTACCTGGTACTCATGCACCTATAACGATCTTGACATCCAACTGGCAATAGAACGAGACATCAACGACGCTTTCTATTCATGGCATTGCATCAGTTTTGGATTGACGACACGGACCCGCATCCTGGTGTCGGGGCCGAGAAACGATAGCTTTACAAGCAGCAAGTATCGTGGACATTAATGTGGCCGTGCATACGGCTTTGGTTGCGCCATTTGTTGCGTTCTACGTACCTTGACAATGACTCTTATGCCTTTGTGCTCTGGGAGAGTTGCACTGTCGTGATTAAGTAGTGGTTCTGTAGGGAATGGGCTCGATGACGAGATGTTGTATGGTTGTTGGGGGTAGAAATAACACCTTGTATTGGAACCAGTTCGATAGTAAAGATATTGTACAGTTCTCTAGAAGTAAACATATTACCTTGTATTAGAATCAATGCCATCACAAACAAGACGCTCTGAGTTATCCAGAATGAGAAATACATTACCTTGTACTAGAATAAACTCGATAACAAACAAGATGCTTTTGGTTCTAGGAGGCAGTTGTATGTACAATGTCCGTCTGATCCGCCCCACACACTTTCGCTTACAACGAACCAACCCACTTGCAAACCAGAACAACAACAACTAACCAACTGCCACCCTCACTCACCTCCATCCGAGCAAGCCCACCATCAGGCCAAAAAGAAATGCCGTCCGTGCCCGCCCCGAAATTCGTCTTGCGAGGCCACCAGGCCGCTGTCCACGCCGCGGCCTTTGTTCGCAACAACGAGCGCCTGGCGACGGGGGACTCGGATGGCTTCGTGGCGCTGTGGGATCTGATGACGATGCGCGCCAGAGCTGTCTGGAGGGCTCACGAGGGTGCCATCTTGGGGGTGCGCGGATGGGGCGCCGACAAGGTCATGACGTACGTATACGTAGGTGCTGCCAAGCAACGGGCGGCCACTTTTGCTTCCCATCACAGGCTCATCCGTCTGGCTTTACTGACGTCCCGTCCCGCAGCCATGGCCGAGACCACAAGCTGATAGTCTGGCAAGTATCGCCAAAGGACGAAAGCAACTTGTCCACAGCACTGCCGCTAGACGGTCCAGCAGAAAGGCCGCAACCGTGGATCCTGCACCTTCTGCAAGTCAACACCATGAACTTCTGCCCCTTTGCAGCCTGCCCAGCCGAGCAACAGCAAAGGTACTCGAGGTTTCTCAGCTCATCGGAGATCCTCGTTGCCGTTCCAAACACGCTGGCTTCAGAAGCAGTACGGCCTCTCGTCTCCTTCCCCCCCCCCCTCCTTGTTTTGCACACACAAAGTCCTGAGCAAAGTAAACTTCTAGGTCGATATCTACGCACTGCCGTCTCAGAAGCGCATACACGTCGTCAAACAGGGGTCCTCCAACGGCATGGCCATGAGCTTATCCCTACTGCACCACCACAAGCAGTTGACGTTGATTGCGGCGTTCGAGGACGGACACGCATCAGTGCACCGGCTCGCCGCCCCCACGGGAGACTGGATCTTGACATATCGAAGCCGGGCCCATTCGCAGCCTGTCCTGTCGCTGGATGTGCGCCCCGACCTGAATTACTTCTTCACTTCGGGCGCGGATTCAGTTATCGCGAAACATCCCCTTCCTGCTGCGCGGCAGGAAATTGCGCAGTTCTCTGGTCCCCATGAGCAGCGGATCGAGGACCTTGACGCGCGCTCGTGCAAGACGCCCTCTTTGCTTTCGGGTGGTTGGAAGGCGCTGAGGAACGCGTCCCAGACTGCCAGACTGCAAGAATGGAAGCATCCGAAAAAAGTTGTCAATACCAAGCACTCCGGTCAGCAGAGCCTAGAAGTTCGTTCGGACGGGCGCATATTCGCCACTGCGGGCTGGGACTCCAAGATCCGAGTGTACTCTTGCAAGACTATGAAGGAGTTGGCGGTGCTCAAGTGGCATAAGGAGGGTGCGTACGCCGTCACCTTTGCCTGCGTTGGGCCTGAAGAGGCCCGCGTAGACGCGGACCCGGGGACACAGAATGTCGATAGGGAAGTGCATGTCAGCCGGTTGAGCGTCCTGGATCGGAGAAGTCATAGAGTCAAAACGGCGCATTGGGTTGCCGCGGGCGCAAAGGACGGCAGAGTTAGTCTTTGGGACCTTTACTGACGTGCATATTTAATTTAATTGCGGGAAGATGCATAGCTGTCATGGAATATTCGATCTGGACACATAAAACAGGATTGAGCAAGACTCATAACTCGCAACCTGACTCCCGCAAGTCCCCACCGCTCTCAACACTCAGGCCGATATTAATGCCCCTCGCCATCTCATCCATCTACTCGTCATAAGGCTCGTCATAAACCAAATATAACAACCCCGCAGATGGAAACTCAGCTCTGGCAACCTAGCCACTCGCCCGTGAGTCGCCCTCTGGTTGACACGGCGGAGAATAACGTCCCACGAACCACATCGACGTGCCCTCTTGAACTACAAGATGCTTGGAGTCCTCGCGCTGATGAGAGAGGCCGCTTAGGGTGCTTCTGCCAGGAGCACAGGCGTTATGCGGAAAACAGGGGAGTTTTCAGAATGCCAGCGTGTTCAAGTCAGATGGTCTGTGCGTCGATTCTCCCCAACGTCTCATGGTGTCGTAGAGGGCCAATTTATGTGAGCTCTAGAGGCTGGAGTTTGTATCCAAGTGGTGAAGCTACCAGTAGCGAAACGTCGCTGGCGTTAGGGTGCGCAGTGACAGTTGTCGCGACATTGTCGAGAGCGTTCATGACTTTATTATCTGTTCAGGGGTCCTATCGATGTGACGGGCTGGACCACGAGGACATTCGATGCCTGGATTGGGATGCATTATTGCAGCATCGTCTTGGCATTGCCTAGGTGCACTTTGAGCTTGTGGCCGAAACAGCCAAGACCAAGACGGTCGCATTGTACTTGGCTTGCTATAATCTGTTACTACACTACGAGGTCGACTCAAAGGTCATGACTCCACCATGTTTCTAGTCGCAGAATGAAGCACAGTTTGATACAAGGGCTTAGAACGACATTTCAGTGTCATAAATTTCGGTATGTGATTCTACAACTGCTTCTAAAGACGATTGCCCAAGTTGATGTGGACGGCCTTGACCTGCTCCCACACTCGTCCATGCTGCAACTTGGATTGGATACCTGCGGACCTTGGTACGTTTCCTGGGGCTCCATTGTTGGCCTACTTGGCTGACTGTCTGTCTTCAACCAGAATGCGCAAAGTCGGGGACAAGGAGAATTTCTGTGGGTGAAACGGCCATGATGAGCCTGGCACTGGCACTGGCACGCGCGCTGCCCAGGACACTGACCAATGGGAAGAAAGGAGTCTGGTATCACAAGTGATTGCCCCTTTTCCAGTGAAGGAGATTAGTTCTAAGGAAGAAGGACCCTGGTGGTTGCACAAGGGCTCTGCCTGAGTTGGTGTAACCGCTCTCCGAGACAATAAACCAGGATTCGAAAATACCCACAAAGAACCACTTCACACTTCACACTCCGTAGAACGTAGAAACATGTCCGCCGCGGTCAAGACAAACATGGACATGCCTTCCGATGCACGCTTCGCATGAGGCAAGCCGACCACACGCCTGGCTGACGGCATGGAAAGGTCATTGTCTTGGACAATCATGGTAATGACTGAAATTGTCCTGTCCTAGTCGCATTGTTGTCAGTAGCAATGGCAGCATGCCACAGATCGTGTTCGTAGCTCTTTAGAAACTCTGCCCTCTTTGCAGATATACATACCGACAAAGAATGTGTACAGCTGCTGCCCAGTAGGGCTGTATTCATTCTTCTTTCTTCCCTTCCGGTTCCTCTCCTCTAGCTTCTGCGTCTCATTATCCTCTCCAGCATACATATAAAGCCCTCACTTGCCCTCCAGTGAATCTCTCCAAGCTCCTTCATTCCAACAACTTCAAGCTCCTCAAGAAAAGTGCTCAGCGCGGACCTGCAAATATCAAGTAGGTTTTTTTTTTTTTTTTTTTTTTTTTTTTCTGTTTCCCCGGTACATACACCTACACCAATCTCTGCACCCAACGACACAACCGTCATCAGCATTGACACGTGCATTCACTTTAGATCATCACCTCACACTATTCCATCGGTTTGACCCCTCGCACCCAATAATGCGCGCCGCTGTTCTCGTCGTCGCCCTTGCTGCCGCCACTCTGGCATTCGAAATGAAAGATTCGCAACGGCAGGGTCAGAAGGCTTGCCAGGGAAAGCGATGCTGCAGATGCGAGACGAACAGCAAGCATGATGACGGACAAACGCAATGTGTCTCCAACCGAGTAGCAGGCACCATAACCGAGAACAAGGATGGCCTCTACTTTTGTGACATTCACGAGTCGCAAAACGACGTCGAGTTACTGTGCAGTGGCCGGGTTAACGGTCACTGCAGTGCCCACGGCTTCCGATCGTACAAGTGCTGGGATTGCTAAGGAGTCCTTGGACGCGGCGAGGAGGAAGTGTTTGAGGGTGGATGCAAGGAGAGGCTGGCTTCTTTTGGCTTCCATTGTCAAGTATACGTACTCGTTATAGCTACACATCTTGACAAAGGCAATATTTGGCTGCTAATTCGATTTCCACGCCTGTGAGCAACTGTCCCTGTCCCTGTGGGTGCAGTAATTCTTCTCTTTGTCTGGTTTCGGGTTGGGCCTAGATGTCCTAAGCCTTTGAGTCTCTTCCAACCCCGTTGTCGTTGAAGTGATGCCCCAGGACGCAAAATCTGCAAGTTTTTTTTTTATCGAATCAGCATGCTTGATGTTCAAAGGCAATGATTGGGGAAGTGGCACGTCATTTAGTCAAAATGATATCTGCATCAACGATGCCGATAGGAATGCCTGATCCAAAGGCTACGGTCTTAGTACAGAGACGAAAGAAAGCTTGTACATTAGTTGGAGAGCACATGAAGCACTTGGTGACGTAAGGAAGTCAACAGATAGGGGAAGAAAGGTGTCCCCAAAGCGTGAACCTATGCACATGCTCATGTCATATTCAGAGCTGACTCGGCACATGTCACGACGGGAACGCTGAATGAGCCAGCCGACATGCTCACAGTCACAAGTTGTAGCTGCAGTCATGCTCTGTGAAATGCGGATTGCGGAGTTGTGGATGGCGCAAAGTCCGCCAGTCCGCCGGCGATAAATCAGGAAAGTAGTAATTAAGGTGTAAGCCATTGATGGGGTGCCTGGAAACAAAAAGGCTAGCTAGCTAGCTCCCTTCCGGCTTCCTCAGGTCGAAGACGCTGCATGGACGTGTTTTTAAGTCCGTAATGGCCGGGATCCGCATGTGATGGACTGAAGACTGAAGGTGGTGGGTGTGGCATGCTCCAGTATGAAGATCATCGATGGTCTTGCACATCTATCTCTTAGGGTCTATGTGGGGCAATATTTCTGGCAGAATATGCAGCAGGACAGTGTGAGTTGGGGGCATCTATCTGCCCAGAGCTGCTACTGCTGAAGCGGCTGTTGGTGGAGATGCTGCCGGAGATGCTGCCGGAGATGCTGCTGTTTAAAGCGCTACTACTCGTGCTAAAGCAGTTGATAATTGAAAATATTCGTCCTAATACACTATCGGGATTTCGTGCTGTGCAGACCTTTTTTACCGCTTTCTCAATTAGGTCGTGAGAGGTCCCACTCAGACTTGAGATGAGACAGAAGCTTTGTGCCCCAGGGCCTGAGCGCTTAGCGGCAACTAGGCCCAAAACGGAAGAGGTGTCCCCTGCTCTTTCCCTCACTGTTGTTCTCGCCTGGTGACTCATGATGAGCCGTACTGACGCTACGTGACGGGAGCCATCCACTTCCGCGACAAGCCATTGGAGATCAATTATTGCTTAGTAGAATCCAGGGAAAGGAAAAGATTTTCAATCCTGTTGACAAGGGCCAACAAGCAAAGTACAAATCAACGCTCCGGACTCGGTACAGCACAGCGCAACTCTGCCGTCAAGGTACAGAGCACGGAGTACTGTGCTCTTGACATGAAACAGGCATCCGTCACCACCCAGCATCAACCTTGCGGGAAACACTGTCAAAGATGACGATGATACAATACGGAGTATACCAGGATGGACTAGAAAAGATATCTCTGGGGTTTCGTTTCCGAGCGGCCACCAGTCCGCCCTGTCGGGAATCGGTTGGGCCAGCCCACGCCACCGTTCGTCGATAGCAGCTCGTAAACTCCGCGTGGCTTGATCTTGTTGCGCATCTTATTAATCAGCATTATAGTTCTCAATGACTTGCTTGAACGCTGAGATTACCCTTGCAGCTCTCAGGGAGACGCGAGGAGACGCGAGACTATATGTTGGCTAGATTCTCTGCTTGGAAATGCCGGTTTATGAGCCACCCCTATTTATAAGCCTTATTGTCCCGTTCGATCTGGTCGATTCTGGTTTTGGATTTCCATGCTCATTCTCAACAACTGGTGTTGATATTTTTTCATCTTACAGCCCAGAAAGTCATTCATATTTATCTGACGACGTAAACGTCTAAACTCCCTGGGTTCGTTATATTCATCATTATCCCGGTTTGCCACGTTCGTACTCGCAGCGTTTTATACACACGAAACCACGAGAGATTATCAATCACCTCATGGCTGTCTCTTCCAACCTACAATTCCCCAATGACCCAGAACCTCCTGTTTCTTCAGCCTCCACCTTGGCCGGCAACCATGTATCCGAGAAATCAGGCTACCCAAGCGACGGGAAAGGCGACGATAAAGAAGGCAAGGCCAATAAGCACGACCAAGTTTCATCTACCGCTGTTACAGATGTGGTTGGCGAAACCGAGTACCCGACCGGTATCAACATGTTCTTCATCGTCGTTGCTCTCGTCATGAGCATCTTCTTGGTATCCCTCGACATGGTACGTCAAATCTTCCCTAATCACATGGTGCCAAGTCACCAAGCATGTCATTGAGACACCCAACTCACTTAACACACAGACCATCGTCGCTACTGCTATTCCTAAAATCACCGACGAGTTTAAAGGTCTAGACAAGGTCGGCTGGTACGGTGCCGCATTCTTCATGACTGTCGGCGCCATGCAGTCCTCATGGGGCAAGATCTACAAATACTTCCCGCTCAAGACGTCCTTTCTCATCGCCATTCTCATCTTCGAAGCCGGCTCCGTGCTCTGCGGTGCGGCTCCCAACGCCGAGGCTCTCATCACCGGCCGTGCCATCGCTGGCGTCGGCGCCGCTGGTCTCGCCGTCGGTGCGTATACCATTATTGCCTTTTCCGCGCCGCCCAAGAAACGACCTGCTTTCACGGGCATACTGGGCGCTTCTTACGGGCTTGCTAGCGTGATCGGTCCTCTTCTGGGCGGTGCTTTCACGGATAGCGTCAGCTGGCGATGGTGCTTCTACATCAACCTCCCCATCGGAGGATTGTCCGCCGCCGTGGTTCTCATCTTCTTCCAGGCCCCCAAGCGTGCTGTCCCTGTCCAGGCTCCTCTTGTCGAGAAGATCCGCCAGATGGATCCTCTGGGTATCGTGTTGATGATGGGCGCCACTGTCACTTACATCTTGGCCGTGCAGTACGGCGGTGTCGCTCACGCCTGGAACTCGTCCGTCGTCGTGGGCCTCCTCGTCGGATTCGTCGCCCTCATAGCTACTTGGTGTGCCCTTCAGTACTTGCAAGGAGAGAGATCCATGGTCCCGCCCAGATTGGCTCGGGACCGCACCAACGTCATCATGAGTCTGTTCGCCTTCTTCTTGGCCGGCGGCTTTTTCGCTGCCATCTACTACATCCCTATTTACTTCCAATCAGTGGATGGAACCAACCCTACCATGAGCGGCGTTCGCAACTTGCCATTTATCATCGCCGTGACCATCACCAGCATTGGCAGCGGTGCCTACGTCTCCGTCACAGGTCGCTACCAGCCCATGTTGATCGGTGGTGGGAGTGTCGCCATCATCGGATCTGGACTCTTGTACACGCTGGATGTGGATTCTTCCGCTGGTGAATGGATCGGCTACCAGATTGTCGCTGGTGCCGGCTGGGGAACTGCCTTTCAGATTCCCTTGATTGCCGTCCAGGGCTCAGTTGCCTCTGAGGACCTGGCTTCTGCCACAGGCATGCTACTCTGTAAGTTACACATCTTACGGCTCTTCGGGGCATGAAACCCTGACTAACTTTGTTTGGTTCTTCAGTCTTCCAGAGTATTGGCGGTGCCTACCTCGTTTCCGGCTCACAGTCTGCCTTTGTCAACCAGATGGTCCGTCATGTTGTCAAGAACGCGCCACAGGTCAATCAAGCTACGCTGATCCTCACGGGGGCAACCCAGATTCGCCACGCGTTCCCCGTCGATCAGCAACCATTAGTCATTGACGGATACATGACGGGCCTCAAGGTGGTGTTCGCCATGTGCATCGCCACCACCGGAATCGCCACTCTCATTGGATTCGGTACCCGGTGGAAGAAGCTCAAGCAAGAGAATATGAAGGCCGTGGGTATGGCTTAATCCATGCGAAGGCTCTTGTCGTCTGGATCAGTTTCTACTGATGGATGAGAAGACTATCGCGTGAACGGATGAATAATGCGGCCATGCAAGCGCTTTCGGCGAGATTTGCAGCGTACATTTATTGGGTAGCGAGTGATTTTTGAGCCAGAGTGGCTAATAATGGCCTCTGGGTATATGGGCGCGCGGGAACATAATACCATAGATGGGACAAAAGTACAGGAACATATTATCCCCTATAAGCATACCCTTTGCCTTTATCCTCAGATACCTGTCTGAAACCTGTATTTTTTTTTTCTTATCCATTCGCCGCGCCCTTGAGTAGCTTCTCTGCTGCTGGATAAATTGCTTGAAGATAGGATTGTGATGATACGAAATCTCAGCCGTTTTATACACGAGACCATGGATCCGTTGTCAGACCAGTCACTGACAATCCCACAACGTGCAAAGTATGACGACAACTTCACCAGAGCCGTCGTGATTGTTTCGAGTAGCTGCCACTTCTCATCGTGTCCAACCTTTTCGAAAGTAATATAAAAACTGGGAACGAACAACGCCGTGTCGGTTTTTCCCAAGATAGTCCAACGACCTACACCCATCCAATCAGCTTACTCATCCACCACATCCGCTGCGAGGCCAAAAAAAAAAAAAAAAAAAAAAAAAAAAAAAACCCCCCTTCTCCTCCCCAAAAACCCCCCACACCAACCACCCCCAACAAAAACCCCCCAC
>KQ061705.1:57580-77709 GCA_001008035.1 Atkinsonella texensis
ACCCAACCCCCCACCCGCTCCGAGCCCAAAAAAAAAAAAAAAAAAAAAAAAAAAAAGAAACCCCCATTCGTCTCCAAATCGCCCGCAGTAGCAACCATCACGAAGTAAAGTCCCTATTTCTTTTCCACCGAGCCATTGTGGTGAGCTCAACCACACAGAAAACCTCGACGACAAAAAACCCCTCCACGTCGCGCTTTTTCTCTGCGCGTGTTCCCCCGCTATGCAACGTCTGACGACCAGGCGCATCGCGACACGTGCCTGCCCAACTGCATCACCACCGCCAAACATCTTCTTCTTCACACGAGGGCTCCGGACCGGATCCGCCGGGGAGACGGTGCTCGCGACGTCAATCCGTGTTCTCCGCGCCGTCGACGACGTTCGGAGATGGAGAAGGCCTCATTTGATCAACCACCGCAGCGTGGGCCTCGTTCCCACCATGGGCGCCCTGCACCAAGGCCATCTCGCGCTGATCCGCGCCGCGGCGCGAGAGAACCACCATGTCGTGGTGAGCATCTACGTGAACCCAGCGCAGTTTGGCGTCACCGAGGACCTGGCCTCGTACCCCGTCGCATGGGACGCCGACACCGCGGCGCTGGCCAGGCTGGATCGCGAGCTGGCCGACGACGGGGCCAACCTGGGGCGCATCTCGGCCATCTTCGCGCCCGCCACGCCTGAGATGTACCCTTCCGGCTTCCCGGGCCAGACTGTCGACGGCAAGGGGAGCTTCGTCACCATCACGCCCGTGGCCGAGGTGCTGGAGGGCGCAAGCCGGCCCACCTTCTTCCGCGGCGTGGCAACCGTCTGCATGAAGCTGTTCAACATCGTGCAGCCGGAGCGCGTTTACTTTGGCCAAAAGGACGTGCAGCAGACTGTCGTCGTCCGCCGCATGGTCAGGGACCTCATGGTCCCTACCGAGGTCGTCGTTTGCCCTACCCAGCGCGAGCACGACGGCCTGGCCATGGCGTCGCGCAACGTCTATCTGGGCACGCGTCGGCGCCAGGTCGGGCTGGTGCTCAATGCCGCCCTGCGGGCTGCTGCGGATGCGTACGGGGCCGGGGAGCGAGGCCGCGATGCCATCTTGGCGGCTGCGCATGCTGTGTGCGAGGTGACTCTGAGGGCCCAGATGGAGATGAGGCCCTCGGAGCGGGCCCTTTTCGAAGTCGACTACATATCGCTTGCCGATCCCGACTCGTTGCAGGAGGTGGACGTCGTCGATCCCGGCAGAGGCGCCGTGCTGAGCGGCGCCGTGAAGATGCTCCCTGTGGAGGATCCCCAGGAGGGGGAGGACTTGGGACACTCGGGCGGTCCGGCTGTCAGATTGATTGACAACATTGTTTTGCCGGCGGAATTCCTCACGAGTGCCACCTGAATGTTGCTGGATGTATAATCATGTGAAGTTAAGAGGGGTCCGATGGGAGGGAGGGCCAGGACGGCCAGGCCAGTCTCGAAGTTTAGCGGCAGGAGGTTGCAGCTCTGATGAAAAAGCAGAGTCGGTGTACAAATGGCATGTCAGAAGCGTTTTGGTCTATGTTTTTTTCATCTTTCATCTAGTGCAGATATAGTATTTCATGGGTATATAAAGACTTGTCGATCGGCTGGTTGTACAATACAAGGAATCTGTTGTATAATGTCACAGGTGCGCTCTCTGGACGCGCTTCTTCTTCCTCTTGCGCAAATTCTTCTTGTGCGTCTCCTGGTCCTCCAAGCTCAGTCGGCTGGGCACTTTATTCTTCCCGGGCTTGTCGCCCTCTGCCGCCTCGACATACAGCTTGGCCCCCAGCTGATCGGTCAGTCGCAGCACGCGCACACTGACTGTAGCCCCGTCACGCCTGTTCTTGCCCTCGCGCCTCGAGCCGGCGATCTTTTCTGTGAAATCCCAGAGCTTCCCCTCAGCAAGCAGGGCGCCCGTCTGAGGGTTCCGGGAAGGCCGCCATTCGGCATCGAGCTGCAGACGGGGCGGGATTTTCGGGTCCTTTGACTTGACCACGTGCACGATTTCGTCTTCTTGGAACTGGGTGTACGAGTTTTTCAGCGTTTCCTTGTTGACGGCTTCAAAGTACGACAAGTCGCCTTGGTGATATAGCGTCTTTCCCAGCTATAAAGCACTGCTGTTAGAGCATGTTTCACTTCCGCAGACATGAATCAAAGACGTACCAGCTGAGCACTGTTCTGTGCTTTGTTCAGCTCAATCCAAATGTCGCCATTGGTGCCCAAGGGCGGCGACAACCCCATCAATGACACTGCTGCAAGCCAACTGGCCTCGATGAAGGGCCAAATCAGGAAGCAGTAGAAATCATAGTTCTCGCGACCAGCCTTGCGCTCTTCGGCGGACAGCCCGACGTTTTGAATCTGCCCCTTTTCGTCTCGATCAAGTCGCACAACTTGGTCAGCCTCAAGGCCCCGCAGAGTGTTGTCAAGATTAGTGACCAGGCCAGCCGATCCAAAGATGAACTCGCCGCGAAACAACGAGGACAGGAAGAAGACCTGGTCTTTCAATTCCTCGTAGGAGATATCTTGCATCGACGGTCCGCCACCGCGCTTTACCTTCGTGTACATTGCAGCGCTGACCAAGGCCTCGTAGATGAACAGATGAATAGTCATGTTCCGGTAGAACGAAAGCTGGAAGCGGTCGACGGCATAGAACGTCGGCTCAGCCAGCCCATCGATCATGCCGACGAGGTCCTTACCAAGCACCTCCAAGCCACGGTCAACAATCTCTGACGTGGGCGCGTTGCCAAAGTGAGCCACGCGGCCACCTTTGGCCCGGATTCGAGCCGTGAGCCATTCCACTCGGCGGATGAGTTCCTGCAGACCGACGCCTCGGCCACGCAAAGTAAGGAGAACGGTGCCTATCAAAGCCGTGGGCATAACGACAGAGACGGCGTTGATGTCCCCAAGGACCTTATAGCCCATGGTTCGAAGGATCTTCTCTCGCGCGGCCTTGACCTCCGGGTTGCGGTGGTCAGTATCCAAACCCGGTGGGATCGAAGGAAGCCGTAATAATTGCTCATCAACAAACTTTCGAAAACTCCAAGGCTCATGGAATCTGACATCGACTCTACCTAGCTTCAGCGACAGGACAGACGACCCGCCAGACACGAAGTCTGCAAGGTTCTCCTTCTTCTTTGGCACGCCGAGTAACTCGGTCACGTAGCCCTCCGTCTCAATGACTTTGTCGTACTGCGTACTTACAGGGCAGACAATCGCATCATCCACGCGGCCAGAGAGAATACTATCCAAGATGAAGCTAAGAATACCGAATTTAGGGGGTAACAATTTGCCCGTCCGCGATCGTCCACCCTCAATGAAACATTCAAAGTTATACCCTTCTTGCAGCAATGTGTCTATGTAGCTCTGCACGAGGGTAGAGTAAAGTGCATCGTCGCCAAACGAACGCCTGATCCACATAGCACCCGCGTGCTGCAAGAAACTGCCCACTAGAGGGAAATTGAGGTTATCTCCGGCAACAACTATAGGTAGAGTGAGCCCGAGTCGGTAGCAGATGAGTTGCAGCGAGACATAGTCGACGTGCGATCGATGGCTGGGCAGGAAAATGATGCTTTGCTTCTTCTTGGCAGCAGCATCAGCAACCTTTCGCAGACGCAACACCTCCTCGCTGGACACGTGAATTCCTTGGTGGTATGCCCTGGTCAGCAACTGGGTTGTCAAATAATACGCTCCTCGGACAAAGGTCTTGCTCTCCATCTTGCAGATCATGTCGTCCGTCATTTTGTCGGCGACCTCTTGAAGGCCGCTTTCCAACGCGTTTCGCCGTTGAGCACATTTGACTGCGAAATCCACGTCGTCCTTGTTGATGAGGCCCTCCTTGACCTCGACACCAACTCTGTCCTCCGCTAATTGAGTGATTCTCTTCTGCAACAATGGTGCTGACAGGACCATTGACTTCATGTTTTCCGAAAAGCCAGAGTAGAACACGGGTTGACCGATGACATTGTCGTATGCGCGCCAACCCTGGCCAGACACGTACAGAGATACTTCGCGGAGGAATCTGAAGGATTGTATTAGCTACACCCAACTCACTCATGCTTTCCTGTCGACATCTGCCAAACAACGCCAGGTACAGTCGTAGATCTTACTGTAGAGGCTCCGCGCGGAATGAGGCGAATTGGTTCATGAGGGCCTCTTCTTTGCCCTCGGGTCCGCCCTCAGGCTCTACATAGCCGCTTGGCTGCAAAGTAATCTCATCTCCAAGAATCTGGAGATCCGGCGCAGAGTTGCTGCTGGCCTCGGCCGCCTCGTCCTTTGGGACCATGACGGCGGCGATTTTGCTGATGTGATGTTTGGGCGTCCAGGGGAATGGTCAAGCCGCATCGAATCTCCGGAGCTGCTGTCAGCCGGCAGGGAGGCTTTAAGCGCGTCGGCGGAGCGGTCAGGTAGCCAGCTCAACCAGTGACAGCAACTCCAACAAAAGGAGCGATGCTGTGCGAGGTACGGAGCAGTGGACGGAGTGGTTCGGGATGGGCAACCTGTTGACAGAAGCTTTGCCGCCAGTAAGCGGGCAACCGGGATGCTGTGGGGAGGGGAGCGGCCGATTGACCGGCGAACCGAGGAAACAGTGCAACATGTGACGGATTGGCTGTAGGAGTATTATGGAGTACTTCCCAATCATCAATTGTGGCTCGGGTGGCTTGTAAGTACCACTGTACCTAGGTAGGTAACGTGGGGCTTGTACGACTTGGGCTGCCAGAAAATCGTGATAACACCACCGCTGTTCTCCATCCGCACTACATCAACTCGCATTATGCCGAGGTTGCCATCTCGCAGCTCTCGCACTACCCAGGCGAGCCTTGACTTGCTTAACTCGACACCAAGCACGCCATTCAGGTTGTCTCTCCGAGCCATGGCATCCACGACCCCTCAAGGTGTCACCCAGAACCTTCTTAGCCGTGCGCACTCTCCAGACAGCGTCAATCGAATTTACGCCGAAAAGATCCAGCACCGCACGCTTCATCTACGGCCATCCTCTCCGCCACCCGCAACACTTAATGCTCGGGCTGCTCGACGGAAGGCTCGTGACGAGAAGAGGGCCCGCAGGAAGGCTCGCCCAAAGCCTCTGTCTTCCCGCGAACGTCGGAAGCTTGGCCTCTATGACATTCCCAAGAAGGGACAGAAATACGACATCTACAAGCCTCTTTACGAGCTATGGCAAGGATATGCGAGAGAAATCCTTGGAAACGATCTTTATCGCGGGGGACCTGAGGCTGCCGCAAAGCTGGCTAGTGCTGAACTTCATGGCGCGCAAGCCGAAGTCGTCAGGAGCCGCTGCTTGGGACGTGTGGGCGTCAGGGGCATCATTGTCCGCGATCGCAAATTCGTGTTCGAGATTATCACTGAACAGAAGGGCCTGAAGATAGTGCCCAAAGAGGGAGCAATATTCCGCATCGAAGTCAATAGCGAAGGAGAGGATCAGTCGCCACCGTTCGCCTTCGAAGTCCTGGGTGATCAATTCATGCACCGATCCGCGGACCGAGCAAATCGCAAGTTCAAGCAACATTTCTTGCCAAACCTATGAGATCCTTCATGATTGAAGCTTACGCGACATCTCGAGACCAATTGAGCATGCAAATTGACTTGACTCGAGACCAGGAGCAGCACTCCTGGCACATTTGACGTAGTCATGCTTCCATACAACGTTCACCTCAATGGAATGAAGTCTCATGTTGACTCGGCATTGGAGAACCACGGGATCTTATCCTGACGCATATTGCTTGCGTAGCTCGCCTACATAGCACGGTGATATATCATGCGATGGCTGCTTTGACCTGACAACATTTTTTATGGTCTGCGACGTGCAGCAGAAACGGGCGCCAGAGAATCAAAGGAGTTTCCTAAAACTTCAATGTGCCTCTTAAGGCCAGTACTTTATACATTTATGCAGGTCATTGCAAACGTAATTCATCGACGCACCTCTCGAGATTACGAATGCATTGCTACAAATGACTAATATATGGAAGGCAGTCACTGCTTGAGCTCTTCCAGAGTAGACGGAAAGAAGAGCTAAAACTTAAATACGGCTCTCATCACTGAACGCACCTCGTTCCTCGCGTATAAAATCGAATAAAAAATGTGGTGTCCACGAAGGCAAGTTGACATAGAACAAATGGTTCTGATATTGTCTGGGCTTGCCTGAGTCTAAATCATGGTCACTCATGCTTGCGAAAGCTGACATGTATGATGAGAAAGCCGTGGCCAAGACACAGACAAAGTGGGCCAGGTAAGCATTATAGACTTGATGACTCTACAATATAGTTTCCCATAAATCAAAACCATGTTCGAGGTATCGTAATGAGTCGTGATGCACGTATGCCAGGCGACATTCGGTTCCGAAGTTTCGAAGGTTGTCTGTATTATTATGGGATCAAGCCATCCATCAATGATTAGCCTACCCGCTTCAGTCCTTCTCAAGCAGTTGTCGTTGGTGCCAAGTACTGTGCTCCAGGCGGTGGCAGCATCAACATTTTGATATCCTTCAAAGCCTGGGCTGGGCTGGTTGCCTTCTGGACTCGAGAAGGACTTGAACATGCTGCAATGCTCAACACAATGAAACAAGAGCTTCATGAATTCGTGAATGGGGGGGAGTAGTTGTGAGAAGTCATTGTAGGTAGCCGGACGTAATACGTCGTCAATAGCACCCTTCGCTGCGCAGCTGCTTGACGGTGCCAACTTCTATCATTTTACGCGACGTTGGGGAGCAGGCCCCCACGATTAGGTTCAGCCCTCGCGAAGCGCGGCGGGTAAAGGTCGGGCGCACTGGTTCCGGCTTAGCGCGGTCCGTCTCTGTCGTGCTGGCCACTCACAGCGCTGGCAAGAGGGCAGGAGCTGCCCATGCTGCGTTTGCTTATTTGCTCACTGACCGTCTCTCCGGACCCGCGTCAAAGCAGCTGCAACTTCAGTCCCAAATTTGCCCTTTCGTCAAAACCTCAGGTTTTCCCTTACGAACCACCTCAGCTTTCGACTAGCTTCGCCCCAAATCTTCACACAACCTCACGTCTTGTATACCATACCTACTTCATCAGCCTTGTGCGCATACTTTAGCAGTTCGTTATTGCTATTTAAAAAGCAAATTTGCATCTGACTTGTCTTGTGCATTCACTGTATCATATCGACTTGACCTTACTTGGCCCACACTTCGCCCTTTTGTGCCCTCAAAGTCAGACGCGGACGAAAGAAGTCATTCGTGAACCACGACGCTCCTCCACAACATCGTTTCGGGATAAGAACAACATGCCGTCCAATCTTCCCTCGAGCTTTGCCTCGGCTGCAGCTGGTCAGAACGCGAATCGAGATTCAAGGGGTGGCAGAGGCGACGGGAGGGGAGCTACTGGAGGTGAATGGTAAGTTGGATGCTGCCTCCCTTTCCCTTGGGCATGTCATACCCCCTCCGCCCACGCTCTTTTGACTCCTTGGTGTTGTTCAAGCTGCAAGTGCGCCAGCCTATTCTGAACGGATGGTTTGAACTGCAACCATGGCGCCATTGCACTTTTCCTTGACTGGTTTTCTCGCGACGCACACCGCACTGAGCACATGTGGCGTGTGCAAGTGGAAGAAAAAAAATATATTGAGTCCGAACCCAACCACCGCAACCGATTCTCCGTCCTCCTGTAACAAGCACTGCAAATGCGATCATCAGCCTGAAAAATCGTGCTGATGTATTTATCTGACTTGTACAGGACTCGCAGGGATGGTCGTTCCGCCAATGGCACACTGACTCTTCGACGCTCTTCAACTACCCCAATCGGCCAAGCATCACAACTCACTCCATCCATCGATAACGCAGTCCAGCAGTCGGCTGTAATTGACACCGCACCGCCGCAACCATCAAGTCACGAACCTGGCCCGGCACGTTATTCGAAAGAAGACCTTTTGGAAATGTTTCAGTCGCAAAAGGCTAGCGATGACCCCTCGCGCCTGTTTATATCAGGGTGGGACCCATCCCAGGTCAATGGCGGCAATTCTCGAGGCTGGGCCAAAGCGAACGACAATCATGTGCCACAAGAACCGGGAGCATGTTGGGATCAGAATGGGGATACAACACCCCTAGGCTTGCATGGATTATCGGCTGAAGAGAAAGAGGTGAGCCAAGGTTCTCTGGTTTCCCATTGTGCGATGAAGAATGCAAGATAACTAAACCACGTTGCAGTCTTTCTCTACAGAGATTAATTCTCCGCTGAAGCCTCCGACCCAGACTAAGGAAGGACACCAGGGAAATACGAATGGCCGAAAGTCCTCCATCTCACAAAGCTCTGGACCGCCTTTTGGAGTCATTTCTCCGTCAAGTGCAACTCGGCCCGGCACGCGACGCCGAGAAACTCTCGAATCGAACCCATTCAGCGCAGGTCTCTCCTCTCCCGCCATGTCCGGTCGCTTCTCCCGAGAAGACTCGTCCCCATGGACGCAACGCAGAGCCAACGATTTGAGGGACTCTGAACCAGACGATGCTGATACCCCCGAGTCGAGTACTCGAGACGCTCCCATTAAGCTTCCATTTGGTAACTTGGTGCGTTCCAACACAGCTGGCAGTGCTAGTCTTTCTTCAATGTGGCCATCCTCGACCCCAACTACACCAGGAGGTGGGGGGTTCGGAAACTTCACATTGACTTCTACCTCTGCTATTGGCGACAAAAGACTCGGTAGTGGTGCTCCTGGCGGAAGCGGCAGTCGTCTGGCTCACCTCATTCCAAAAGAGATTATGGACGGCGCTAGCAGTAAACCCACAGATGCTCACACTACCGCATCCCAGCAACCTTGGCGTTCACGACCGCGCACTGACACTGATCCCTTTGGTGAAGACGAACTTTCGGGAAGTGCTGTTCTAGGTGGAGCACAGGACACGAGTTTAAGTGGACAAGGCCACGTAAGCCGTGTAGGTGTTCTGGGCACTCCAGTGAAGGGATCAACCAGTGATTTTGGTATGTCAGGTCTGAATCTGGGAGAGTCATCAGGCGACAATGGACCAGCAAGTCCGTCGGAGACGAACCCGTATAGAAGTCCACTAGCCGATCGACACGAGCAAGACGAAAATGACACTGCCACTGGACACAACGAGCCGCCTGCCAACTTTGGCTCGATTTCGAGAGGTTTCGGCGCCCCTGTGTTTGATGGTAGCGACCGAAGTCAAACATCCAGTGTTGGTGCCAAGGCGTATCCTCTCGGTGGCTTGACAGGATGGCCAGCTCCTGCTGGGCCTTCTACAGGCACGCCAGATCGTGAGCGGCCCAATTTTAGCAACGCGTTTGGCAGTTCTTTGTTTAGTCCTATAGGCGATCTTCAATCTCCTGGCCTATCGAGTTTGGGAAATGTTTTTGGGCCTGCCGGCCGTGGCAGCAAACTCGGTTCCCTGTTTCCGCCAGCTATGCAGGCCCAGATGCAAGGAAATGACCATGAACAGGGTATAAACGAAACATTTCAGGGACACCCATTAGGTGCCATCGGTCGAGGAAACCTGCAAGGGCCTACTCGGGACACTGGTAGTCCGATGCGACCTAATCGCGGCGTTTTTGAAGATCTGTTCCCTTCCAGTGATGCCGGCCGCTCTCATACTGCTTTGAGGGCTTCAGAAAACCAGCAACAAAGTGGTTCAAGTGGAGCACAGTCTTTCACTCCTGTGACTGGTGGCATCCCATTTGGCGGTGGCCAACCTGCTACAGAACATCCATCCCAAGTTCGGCAGATGGTTATGCCCGATCGGATGAGATGGGTGTACTTGGATCCCCAGGGACAGGTTCAAGGACCCTTCACTGGTCTAGAGATGAATGACTGGTACAAAGCAAACTTTTTCACTCCTGATCTACGAGTTAAAAAGGTTGAGGATCCCGAATTCGAGCCTTTGGGCCAGCTTATCCGCCGTATCGGAAACTCACGCGAGCCATTCTTGGTTCCTCAGATTGGAATTCCCCATGGTCCTGCTCCTCAAGGGGGGCCGTTCAATGCTACCACTGGAGGCGGTGTCGTGCCACCGCTCAGCGGAGTGTTCCCAAGCTTCGGGAGGACCTTGACAGCAGAGGAACAGAACAATCTTGAGCGGCGAAAGCAGGAGGAGCAGTACATGATGGCTCAACAACGCGAATTTATGATGCGCCAACAAGCCATCAGCAAATTTCCTCTACCCGGACCCGGGCTGCAACATCATTCAAGCGCGCAAAGCCTACAGAGCCAGCCTAGCTTCGGCAGCATGACATCTCCTATTGGTGTCACTCCTCAACAGCAACCAATTGGTGTGACAGTGTCTCAGCAAGCCACGTTCATTGAAGGTCAGGCCGCCGGCAGAGGTAGCGCAGGAAATGGGGAACAGTTCAGGCACAATGACATGTCTACTAATCTTTCTGCGGTTGAAAGAGAGGTCCTTGCATCCTTTCATGGTGAAAAGAATGATGCTACAGACAACCACTACCATGATGATGAGACAAGCTTCAGATCTGACTTACCCAGCACTGAACAGTTAGCAGAAGATCAAGAGGGTTTTCGGGATCGTTTGATGGAATTCCAAGGCTTACGGGCCCAGCATGAATCTGAACAATCAGTTGAGGAGTCAGCCGATAATGGAGCTGGTTCTACGACGCTGACCACGGCGACCACTCAGCGTGCTTTGAAGACGAACAAATCGAAGAAGAAAGCATCGGAGGACATAACGCTATCTCTCACACAGCAAGTGCAGAATGCTCAGGCTGCTGCTGCTACTACCGTCCCTCATCCCGTGGAACCTGATATGCCTATGCCGTTTCCCCCTCCTTCGTCCAGCACTCCCTTACCAGCCCCTACTGCTCAGCGGGCCCGATCCAATCTGCCAGAGCAGTACAGTCGGTCTCAGAACGGCACCCCAGATAACACCCAACCACCTCCACTGGCCCCTTGGGCCAAGGACCCCGGTGCAGAGGGACAGAGGGGCCCCAGTCTGAAGGAGATCCAGGAAGCTGAGGCTCGCAAGGCTGCGAAAGCGGAAGAAGCTGCTGCTGCAGTTCGCAAGGCCGCCATGGAGCAAGAGGCTGCTGTGATGAGGGAGAGGGAGAAGCAAGCGGCAGCCGCTGCTGCTGCAGGGTTGCCTGCTACTAGTACTTGGGGACATGGCTCTCCCGCTTCTGCAGCCAGCCCCTGGACCAAACCTGGGTTTGCTAAGGGAGTTCCTGCTGGACCCGTGACAAACAGTACAGCAAACAGGCAAAAAACTTTGGCCGAAATTCAGCGTGAGGAGGAGTCTCGCAAACAGAAAGCCAAGGATGTTTCAAGCCCCTCCGGTGTTCAGGCCAGTGTCTCCAAGAGTTATGCAAATCTTGCCGGCAAACCCAGTCCAATGCCACTTACTGGTGGCCCCCAAGCTGCTGCACCCGCTGGTGCTGGTTGGGCCACTGTCGGTGCTGGCGGCAAGGTAAAGACTCCCATGGGACCAGCAGCACCCGGTCTGCGGACTCTAAGCTCTACCAGCGTCAAATCTCCTGTTGCAGCTCCTGTACGGCCCCCTAGCAAACCTGCGGCAACGCCGACTACTTCTATTGGTAAATCAGAGCCTGCCAATGTTGCTATGGATGAGTTCAATAAGTGGGTGCAGCGTGAGCTTTCTAGAGGCATCACATCTGACAGTAAGTGCGCCACTGACTCATGTGTTTTCAGACGAGACTGACTAACCATTTTTATTCAGTTGCATCCTTCCAAGCCACCCTGGACGTTCTGCCCATGGATACGAGCATCATTGCTGATGCTGTGTACGCCAGCTCGACCACAATGGACGGTCGCCACTTCGCGGCTGAGTATGTTCGAAGAAAGAAACTTGCGGAAAGGGGGATCGCTGAGAAGCAGACATCTGTGGATGCTGGTAAGACCGCCGCAGCCGGAGGTGGTTGGAGTGAAGTGGCAAAACGCAGCGGAGGCACTCAACCCAAGGAAAGCGAGGGTGGAACGATCCAAGGTGCCGGCTTCAAGGTTGTCCCTGGCCGTAAGAAGGGCAAGAAATAGGACGTGTCGCCTTTCCACGTTTTGAAAGAACGTCGAGCGTAACGGTCATGGGGCAGGAGTTGAGTCTCTCATGGTGCCGTCAGTTGTAGGGAGAAAAGGGCCAGGTACCGAATTGGGCGGTATTTGCCGGTGAAGGGAACTTGAGGATGACTCTTGTGTTGAGTATGTAGCTTGGACATGTTCAGGCATAACTTTGTTATGCAAAGTGTGAACCGATGTATGAATTTCAAAGTGGAACAGAAAGTTATGTGTAAAGTAGCGTTGATGAGCGAATATACTGAGCGCACGGGAAGAAAGTTTGTGCATCTCTTTTGACGTGAGCGCGACTCTATATGCATAGTACCTTTTGTGAAGCCGTGAATAGATAGATATCTGAACCAGTAAGTCCTGGGTTCGCTTGACAGGCAAGCACTCGTAGATGACATCCATCCCCTTATTCTGAACAAGATATCTCGTACGCCATCAAAAACTGCCCGCAGTGTAACCGCTCAGCTGTTAATTTTCATTGTTATTCAACTGGTATATGCCCTTTTTTTTTAAAAAAAAAAAAAAAAAAAACCCTCTTTCCATATTCCTATAAACTCCTTTAGTCCAACCTGTAACCGCATCAACAGACGCTCAATTCCCGGCCCGCAGACCATCCAGCAAGGCCAGCAGCGTGTTCCAGCCCTCGGAGCCCTCCCAGTTCTCCTTGGCGCGGCCCATGACGCTCCGAACCGCACTCCGGGCTTTGCCCTTCCACCGTGCGCCAACGGACTCGACGGCCGGTCCCCAGTTTTCGAGCAGAGACACAAGCTCATCCGTGCGCCTGACGACTTCGTCCCATGCCGTCTGGTCAACGGTCCAATCCGCGCTGGACTCCGCTTCCCCGGGGGTCAGGAGGCCTCCACTGCCGGACGATCCGACGGCTGCTCTCCACGCCCGCTCGGAAGCTTCTATGGCGCCGGCATAGTCTCGCCTCCAGGCGCGCAGGCGTGACACGAGGGACCAGAGCTCCGGCCGCTGTGTGATGAGGGGGACGATTTCTTCTTCGACGAGGCGCGTGACGAGGCGCTCTGGTGAGCCCCGCGGGGGTTCATAGATGGTGGTGGTTGTGGAGGAGGGCTTTGTTTCTCTGCAGAGGACAACGTCTTGGAGGAGGGCGGCTAGGATGTCCGTGTCGATGGCTTCTTCGGTCTTGCGGATGCGCAGGATGTGCGTGAGGGCGAGGACCATGTCTGGGATGGAAGGGGGCTCAAGGCGGGCTGCGAGGGTGAGGACGTTGTCCCAGATGCGCCAGTTGTCGTGGGCGATTGAGGCCCCCTTTTTGAAGGCCGCGAGGGATTTGGAGAGCAGCGTCACTGGGTCGCTAGGCTTGTCGCCTGCTTCGACGATGACGGCGGCGGCGTCTTCTTCTTCTTCGTCGTCGTTGGCTCGCGGGATGGTTGTTTGGGTCCTGCTCCCCTTTTGCTCGGCAGTGGCCTCGCGGTAAAGACTCCAGAGCGCGGTCCCCAGGTTGCTCCATGTTCGTGCGCCTTCGCCACCCAGGCTATCTGTCGCGCTGCTGATGGAGCGCCCGTAGGCCTCGGCCGCTTCGTCGAACTGGCCTAGTCGGAGGCTGATGTCGCCGAGGCGGCTCCAGAGGTCGGGGCTCAGACGGTTGACCGACGTGGCGAGTCTGTAGGCTTCCTGGGCTTTGGGCATGTCCTTCCTGGAAAGATGGTACTCCCCGAGGGACTTCTGGGCTCTGGAGTATCGTTGCTTCGAGATGGCCCAGGCGCGTTCGTAGTGGCTCGGCTCGTTTTCAATGTCGCCTAGGATGCACCAGAGCCTGGCGGCATTGGGAGGAGGTGGCTTTCGCTCCGGGCCCTGGAAATGGCTGGCCTTGAGTCGCATCACTTCGTCCACGTCCTGGTCGTCCGGGTCAGACTCGGTCGAGGCATCCTCCCCCGTGGGGTGGAACAGTCTCCAGCGAATAATAGCCTTGGCTTTCTCTTCTCCTCCGCTCCCACGACCATCCTCGTCTTCGGACGCAGCAGCGCTGGCATAGCACAGCGCTACTTCTGCCCACAGACGGAGACGCTTGAAGATTTCAAGGGCAGAAGTCAGTGATCCGACACCGGCCCAGGCATACGCTAGCTCTGATTCGAGGTGCCACCGAGGGGGCGTGGAAAGAGCATCGATATATCGTAGACGAACGTGAGCCGGTGCTGATTCGTTGGATTTCGGAGCCGGGAGGAAGAACGTGGGGGCTTTGGACTTGGGAGCTGCTGGTGTGGTGGCTGGTTTGTTTTCTTGTTTCTGATTACGACTCGTGATTTGGATACTTGGTACGTCATTTTCGAGCTCTTTACTTCGACTCGCCTCGCTCTCGGGCGCGGACTCGGGCTCGGCAGTCGTGTCAGTGAGAACCTGGTCTGCCACAGCCTGGAGTTGTAGTACACCACGCTCCACTGTCCTACTTCGGTGAACCTCGATCCTGGAGCGCACCAACAGGGCTTGTGTATAGATCTGCCAGTTTGTGGATTCATCAGCAAGCACACGGACAGCGAACGGTAAGATCTCCTGGGAGGTGAGTGCATCAGATGGCAAGAAGGTGTCTTTTAGGGTGGCCTCGGTGAGCAGAATGATCTGGTCAAGAGGCGCCAGTTGCGGCTGGTTATCGGGGGATAGGTCGGCGAGACTCGGCGGGAGCACTCTGCTCTTTGCCTCATCCTGAACGTTGTCTTTTGAGAATTGGATCTCTTCAAGGAGAGTATCATCATTCAGCTGCAGCGCATCAGGCCTGGCCTTTTCTTCCTCGTTGTCCGTCCCAGCGCCATCAGTTCCGGCCGCTGTGATGTCGTCATTGTCTCTGCTGCGAGCCAGAACAACGAGTTGACTGATGCTGTTCTCCTGGAATTTAGTGCGCTTACCAAGCGCGCCTGTCAAGGCATATGCCAGTCCCGTGAGGATAGTAGCTTCGTGCAGCGCCTCTTTCGCCTCCTCATGGCGACCTAGGAGAATGTAGTTGTTGGCGGCCTCGACCAAAAAGTACGCCTGATCTTGACGATTCCATGCCTCTGCTTCGGACCGCACTTCGCCCCCAGCTATCTGAGCGCGGACGGTCATCATGTCATCCAGAATGCTGGTGGCCAGGCTTGGGACCTCACTCCATTGTGAGCTCTTTGTGAAATTCGAGCCAGGTCCCAAGCTAGGTTGCGTGAGCAGTTTGTAGTGCCAAACATTGATGCGCAGTCGAGTCCACGACACACTGTATCTGGTCTTCTCATAACCCGTCTCCTTGGATTGTGCTTCCACTGCGAAAAAGGCATCTGTGGAGAGGCACTTCTCAAACACGAATTTGGCAAGGGAGAACAATTCGAGGTGAGGGATATGGCTATAGGGACATACGCCATCCACTTCCAAGTTTTCCAGAGCAACTTTGTGCAGCTGGGCTGATGCAGCACTGTCGTCTGTAGGTGATGATGAGCTGCTAGCGTTCCAGGCCTTTCTAAAGCGCGACTGAATGAGAGCAAGCTTGTCTGCGGGCACAACTGGTCCAGTTACGTTGGCTTGCAAAAAGATGTCGAGCGCGGCCAGCCCCACGTCGAGCTTTTCGGCATCAGAAAGGGAAGCAACTTCGGAGATGGCAGGGGTTATCGTCTGCGATTCCGGTGACTTGACGAGTCCGTGGGTATATGATTGAATTAAAGTATCCGCGGCGTGGCTCTCGGCCAGTATCGATAAGTTGGTGGTGGTATGGCAATGGCGGGACGACGCAGACATTTTCCAGATCGCGGGGTCGGGACCCTTGGATGCCATGGTCAGACTCGATCGCTCGCTCGCTCTCCTCTTGTAGAGCGCTTCTCGAGGGCAATGAGCAGCTGTGCGAACTCAGATGTGCTCAACGATACGAAACTTGGTCTGTATGGGGACGCAGCAGGACCTCTTGGGGGAAGCTCAGCATGCGTTCGTTATGCGCGGGTCGGTGTTGAGGAGGCGGAAGATGGTGGACGGGTTGTTTTTTTTTGCTGTTGCGGTTGGGGCAGATACAAGCAGCCGGTATTATACAAAATATGCCCACTAGATGAACTTTAGCTTCCATCCACTGTATAATACTTTCATGGAACCATTACTGTAGCTCAAATTTCGCAGATCTACCGTTGTGCTCAAGTTGTCGTACTGTTATCGATAAGGAGGCTGGGGTTTGCCTGGCACAACTCCACAGGCCGAGAGTGAAACGCCAGTTCGAAGGAATTCTGGCGACATCTCCTCGGAATTCCCTCCGTGCCATTGTATTGTACCCATTTACTCCGTATCGACTGAGGGAAAGCAGCACTCACCGTGACAATGACAAGCAAGGGTCTTCAGATCAAAAATAACACGGATACTTGCGGATAACAGAAATCACACGGTATCAGCCACCACACAAGACCCGCAGAGTGGTCTATGCCCAGAAACAGACATTTGGCGATGAGAACGGCCGTTTTTTGGGACGTAATCTCTGTCCCTCACCATCCGTTAACAAGAGCTGTGATCTGTGATCCGCCTTTAACTCTACTTCCCGTTCGTACCGTCTAAATCGCAGCACACTCTATTGTAAACAGGCAGCAAGGATCCGTTGTCTTTTTCTTTTTCAAATTTTTTTTTTTCAGGGTCCCTTCCATTTATGCGTGAATTTCAATAGGACCTGGCTCGGATCCCTGCAAGTGGGTTTGCATTTCCTGCCTGTTTCTCGTGTTGGCTAGTGGGACGCTAATGGCGAAGGGAGTTTTTTTTTTTTTTTTTTCGCTTGGCCTATTTTCCTTCTTGTGATTTGGCGATTTAAGGACAGGCAGGCCAATGTCTTTTATTGTGAAAAACTATTATTCGGCGTTGGTGAAAAAGCTCCTGAAGGAGGGCGAAAAGGCCCCGCCGAGGGCCCGCGCCCTACCCACTTACTTGCACCTACTTACACCAATAATTCTACAGAGTGTAAAAGGCCCACGCAAATAGCTAGGACCGCACTAGCCCTATAAGGGAACTAGGCAGGCGCCTGTGTTGTAGCACTAAGGTTTTTTCTCATACACTAGGGCTTTCCTGAGTAATAGATGGGTAGAAGTACTAGCCTAGTCTAGTGTAAATAAGAATAATTATTCGGCGTTGGTCCTGTGCGCTTTGTAAATATAATCTCCAAATGCGGTCATTGCCCTCCGGTATCCGGCATGTCAATGCCACTTACTGTCCTGGAGACCATCGCGCCGCTGATAGGCAAAGCACTGAAGAAGTCTAGCTTGTAGAAAAAGCTTGACTTGGGTAAAATCCGAAAACTTTGACATACGATTCGAGGACGAGAGGTGACTCCCACGCCATTCGGTAAGAGGACTGCTGAAGCCATATCACACCGCGCAAGACAGGCAACGAAGTCATAAGTGGAATTACCACACCGAACAAGCACATACGACCACAGCCGCTAGCAAAGCTCAGGATCCCGTCCGATCTCCCAGGAGAATCTAGCGAGCGCCGGATTAGTAGTTGGGTCGGTGACGACCAGCGAATACCCGGTGTTGTATGTTTTTTTGCCTTCTAGGGAATCTCTTTAGATTTTTATTTTTATTTTTTAAGGAATTGTTTCCCTTTAGTTTTGAAGACAGTGGCTGGCTGCCTTGTATTCTGTCTCCGCTTGGACACAACGTTACAAGACGAGTACGCTTCGACCATGATGATCCTTGTCGCCTAGGCAAGAAAACAATAAGAAAAAACCCACCGGGATAAAAATAGAGACGTATTTCCAGGCTTTTATCTCGCTTCGCCATGATATATGGCGCTATGCGCAGTGTAAGTTGTTACGATGAATCTGTTCGGTTTTCACAGCCAATCAATGCACTCGGCTTGATTGGCAGCGGCTACCTACCTAGGTAGGTATGTACTGTATGTAGCCCTACATCTCGGATCATTACTGCAGCCTCAAAGCACGCGGGTGTCGATGTATGTGCACAGAAATACTTAGGGCTCCGTCACGCGACAGCCAACTCATTTAGGAAATCGAACTACGGTCGCGGTTGTGATGCCTTGCAATGGCTGGCGACGGCCCGAGGTCACAAGCTGCAGCAGGCTAACCATTCACATCCCCATTACATACCTACAATCATTAATTATTAATTGCTTGCTGATCCTTTGCGCGAAGGTACCAATCCTTCACCGCCTCAAGAATGTCGGCTTCCAGGCTCAAGTGGATCCTAACGCAATTATTTAGCGCAACCATACCGACGACGGGCCTACAGTTGGAGTGAACCGAGCTGAGCGAACGCGGCTGAGAGGACAAGACACGCGATGAAATGCAGCAACGCGCCGCCGCCGCCGCCGCCGCCGCCTTATCTGCTGTAACGCGTGCACGCACGCTAGCGAAAGAGCTTCCTAATTCCTGCCGATGGCTGGCAAATTGGCTGCTGGGGCTGTCTTCGCACTCCCCGAGAAAATGGCAGAGCCGAAGCAAGAACAAACATGGGACGCACGCGAAAAATATGGCACTAGACTGCAACTAAGGCAAGCGCCTTGTAGTGTCGCTCCTGCCGCCAATCAACTGCCTCTGCTGTACGAAGTACGGGGCACGCCAATTTCGGCGTCGTTCATCGAGGTTTACCAGCGGACTGGGCCTGTCGCACAGTGCGCACAGTGGACCTATGTAAGCTTAGGTACCTGGTGATTGCTCATCTGACGTCATGGTGCCCAGAAACCCGTCACAAAGACCCCAATTGATACGCGGGCTTTTCTTCCAAAAGGATGAATCGGTATGACGCATTGTGCTCGAATGAGCTAAGAGCTAGTGTTGTTGCGTAGCCGTTAATAATGATTGTGTATAGTTGAGGGTGATATCCAAATGTTCACCTCGAGGGCTTTTCATCACAGCATGCAAATACTCCGTGCAGATTACAAAATTATCGCATTCTGATGCGTGAATCACGCCTGCTCACTAGTCTCAAACACCTAGCTATTGTTTGTTACCTACCTAGTATTTAGGGATTCGCAACTTCACATACATACTGACAGCACAGTACGTGCGCTAAGGTTCTAACGCGGTACCGACAGGGATCATACACCAATGACGACGCTCGTTCAAGGCACTTCCTCCACAGTGCCAATCATCGTCAGTCTTACCATTGCAGCGACTCTGCTTAGCGCGATTAAAGGCATTGCTGGTAAGGGGCTCAAGGACCTTGGCAATTTTGGTGCTGCAACTTGCGATGCATTGCGATAATGCAAAGTAAGGTGTTGACCCAGGTCACTAAGGGCACGCGGCCAAGCCAGGGGTTTGTAGGGCTAAGATTGCTTCTTCTGGCTTCTCAATGATCTGGACCCGGTGTCGCCAGGCAAGGCCCGTAGGTCAGCATGCCACAAGGGTAGCAAGGGGGCGTTTCCCCCGATTTGCTGGGTTCATCTCATCAGGCTAAACATCTAGGCGATGTGCAGTCACGGCGGGCATCCTTGATTCATGGGAGGCGCTAGGATTGATCCCTGATGAGCCAAATGGAGACTGTTGGTGTTGGCGATGACGATTTGTATGGAGCAGACCCCGGTCGTGAGCATGAGAAGCCAGGGACCGTAGTCGATCAAAGATCAAAGAACTTGGGTTTTCTCATGGCCTCTACTCCGTACATTAGTATGTATAAGTTATCTAGATACCTCGGCGCCCATCCACTCGATGGGCCAACAAACCAGTTCGCGACCTAGCTGTTGCCTCCTCGCACCCAGAAAGGAATTGCCAACCTGCTTCAGAGCACTCTGCAGCTCGTGCCCCAGCAAAAACCGTGCAAATCGAGAGAGGGAAGATGCGATGACGAAAATCAGCAAGGTGGTGTGTGGCGGAAAGCGCTAGGAGTTGCCGCATGAAGAAGCATCGTCGTCAGCTCCAGACGGTATCCAGACGGTATCCAGCCGTTATCCAGCCGTAAATTCTTGGTTTTGTCGGCGTTTGAAACGGATGGATGGGATAGATGGGCGTAGCCACTTCACTCTCCCCCTCCCTCGCATTCCTTTTTTTTTTTTTTTTTTTTTTTTTTTTTTTTTTCAAACTCATTTGAAAAAATAAAAATAAAACTCGGATAAAATCTTATCAAAAATATGTATTTACTTTGCACAATTTTAAAATTTTTTTCCTGTTTTATCCCCCCCTTTTTCCCTTTTACCATAACCGCGTCATTTCATTGGCTCAAACAGGACCC
>KQ061705.1:88155-115075 GCA_001008035.1 Atkinsonella texensis
CCCCCCCCCCCCCCCCCCCCCCCGCATATTCGTCGTGCTTCCAGAAGTCCCGGCCATTCATTCAATAGTTCATTAGAAGCCTTCGCAATACATTTCTCAATACTTGCTCCTGTCAGCTGGAGCGGCAGGAGCCGTCGCGACATCACCACTACACCACAACTGCACCAATTGACATTCAGTGCCCGGTGTCTACTTGTTCAGATCATGCATCGATCTATCAATCTTCATACTTTGAATCACTTTTTCCACGCAGCTATGCGAGCGACAGAAATCCTTGGGCTGGACCATGTTGCTGGGGAAGTTCCCGACTGCACCTCGGCAGCGCCGTTTGTCTTTTTATTCGTTCGTCCCTCCTGCTAATTGATCGTTCTACAAGCAATATCTCGACGCAGCCGCAATAAAAGACCAGCGTGGTAGTGGAGTAGCAGCCTGGTTTCAGCTCGTACAGGTCTTAGGTCTTACGCCACGTTGTCGCCGCAAGTCCACCTCACTGGCAGGAATTTCTGAGCAACACAATATCTTGATTTGGGGAAATGCATGTGAGAGCTGCACCATTTACACTGACCAGGAGGCAACATAGTAAAACCGTTTGCAGATTCAATGGCCCACGTAGGTCAACTATCGTCGGGCATCATTACGTTCCACATTCCACATCGTCATTTAGTAAATGCACGACTACATTTTTTCCTATAACTCTACCTCAGATGATGGAATTGGCCAATCAGCCAAGGAGGCATGTGGACGCGCACTAATACATGCTGCAAATAAACGTTTATACTCAACATCCGAGGTAAAGTGTTTGATGTATTTCAATGGCCAAGCTTCGTTTCGGTGGAGTGCATGAGGACTTAGTAACCATTGCTCATGTCCTACGATTTCCCATTCATTGGAAGCGGACCCGATCTGTCCATAATTTAACAGCTGAACGTCTTCATACACACCGCAGAACGCCATTCGATTTCGAAAATGCTTCATATGCCCGCCTAATTCATGCTTTCTTACCAGCATCCTCTTTCAAACTCACAATCCTGTTGAGGACAATCTTGCCATCCGCACTATCAGAGTCCATAGCCTGTATGAAAAAAAAAAACTGGTTAGCGAAAACGTTCAGAGGTGCAAGCACGAGGATCATGGTGGGAATTGGCATACAAAATAGGCAACACGCATGGCCTGGAAGCGAACGCTTTCTGGTCCGCCTTTACCTAGCTCGCTTTCGCCCGCTGCTTCTGGCCACGGAGCTCGACGCTTGACCTCGTCAAAACCGGACTCGATGATAGCATCTGGATACATGATCTCGCTATCAGGGCTAAGATCGTTCATGAAACCGCCCTCTACATCATCTGGCTTCTCAGATTTAAAGAGAGCATTGTGGATGCGAGCCTCAACCTTCCTTGAACCTTCGGTGCCGACCCACTGAATGTAAGTCTTTGCCTTCTTTGTCTCCTTGTCGAACACACCTCGGATCTCAGTGACCTTGCCGGTGGCCTCGTCCTTGGTAAATGAGGTTGCTTTCACGGGGTAAGGTGCGTAAAGCAAGCCAACTGTTTTGCCAGGGGCCAGGCGGAAGTAGTCTTTGCTATCAACTTCACGGAAATCCGATCTGTCAATGTATACGGTAGGTGTGAAACGAACAGTATGGGATCCCATATTGGGATCTTTGGGTGAAAACGGCAGATCCACATCCAAAGCCTCGGCATCCTCGATGACCAACGGTACTGGATCAAGTATCATCATCAACCTAGGCACGGTCTTTTCCAGATACTTTCGTATACTCTGTTCGAATTTATGGATCATGATGGTTGTGATGTTCGTGGTGACGCCAAGCTCATTGACGAATTCGAGGATCGCACCCGGCGGTACACCACGACGACGTATCCCAATGAGTGTGTAGAGCCTTGGGTCATCCCAGTCTCTCACAATCTTTTCTTCCACGAGCTTGAGAATTTTGCGCTTGGACAAAACTGTACCAGTCAGGTTCAGCCGTCCGTATTCTCGCTGCATAGGCTCATAAACCCCCAGGGTTTTGTTCAGCCACTCGTACGACACACGACTGAGGATGAACTCAGTAGTGCACAGCGAGTGTGTGATTCCTTCGAAGCTATCGCATAGGCAGTGGGTGAAGTCATAAGTCGGGTAAATTTTCCAATCCCATCCCGTGCGGTGATGCGGAGTATCGGTTTTGATCCGGTACGCTGCCAAATCCCACATCTGAGGATTTCCATCAGCAATGTCCTGCTTCATGCGCAGAAAAACCTCTCGTGGCTTGTATTTACCATCGCGCATATCTCGGAATTTCTGAATATTATCTTCGATCGTCTGCTCGGCATGCTTGCAACGGTATCGGGGATGAGCTCCCTTTTCACCACCTCGCTGAAGCTTGATTTCAGTATCTGAAGGGCGTGAGAAAGTTAGCAGGTAGCGATTGACTTTTCGGCCTCAGACAACGCACCGTTGCATGCACAAACATAGGCTTTGCCCAATGAAATGAGCTTCTCCGCAAGCTGGTAGAGCTTTTCAAAGTTGTCACTCGAGTATGTGATCTTGTACGGTTTGAATCCGAGCCACTCAATAACATCCTGGATGGCCGTGAAGTACTTTGCTTCCTCTTTCTCTGGATTTGTGTCGTCAAATCGTAGGTAGCACACACCACCATGGTACTTTGCGAAGCCGAAGTTGACGGCGATAGCCTTGGCATGACCAATATGGAGATAACCATTGGGCTCCGGGGGAAATCGGGTCACCACATTTTTCACTGGCCGCTCTCGATACACCTCGTCGAGGAATGCTTGCTTAAACATGGCTTCAGGGTCGATAGGGATGTCCTCCGACTTTGGAGCTGGCGCCACAGCTTTTTCCGTTGACCCTGCGGCAGCTTTCTCTTGACGAGATTTCTCTTGAGCTGCCTTCTTGGCCCTCTTCTGTTGGCGTTTCTTGAGCTCAGCCTTAGACACCATTTCTCCAGTGACATCGTCAACCTGAAGCTTGGCCATTGTTTTCGTGGTGTCGTCGGCCATTGTCGCGGATTTTGCCACAAGAAGTCCTCTGAATTTCGTTATGATATTTTTTTTCCTGTGCACTTCGTATGCGGTTGGAGGTCCCACATACAAGATTAGGAAAACCGACTCAGTCGCGATGTGTCTAACTGTGCAACAACTGTGACTCAGTGCAAACGGATGGTGGGGTGGCAAAGGCCGGCGAAGGGAGGGGCTCAAGCACAGTATATCGATAAGCGCTGTTGCGGTTAGGCCTTGCTGACAAGGTCGGTGCTCAAACACCTCTCCATTACCGAGAAACAACACTTTGTGCAATAACTGAAAGGCATTGCATCGACTCTTGACATTTGGTATCCATTTTACCATCAGACAGCCGGCATAGTTGCGCGAGAGGAGTTTATATTACCCGTTTAGTAGTTCATCTGCGAACCGTCCGTCTAATCTGTTCGGACACAACTTCGTTTCGACTCCTAGCGCTCTTTCTCCATTCTGGACGAGACGTGGGACTGGGTTTGGGATCTGATGCAATCGGCGAGCGACTCGCTGCACATCTACTTCACAAAATCATCATACGCTGTAAAAACACTTTATCTGTCTTTGGCCGTACAACAAACGCGACCCGCAGCATGGCGTCGATCAAAGCATTGTCTGAAATCCCCACCATTTCTCAGCTTTATCAAAGGTCTCTTCTAGCGAAGGCGTCTGCCTCTTGCGTGAATTATTTCCCTCCGTCGGCCTCCATCAACTCTCGTGTCGGCCTCATCCGAGGTGACATCACCAAGTTGCAGGTCGATGCTATCGTAAATGCAGCGAACACTACTTTGCTTGGCGGTGGGGGAGTTGACGGCGCTATTCATCGTGCTGCTGGGCCTGAGCTCAAGTCCGAATGTCGTGGATTCGGCGGTTGCTCTACTGGAAATGCAGTTATCACTGGAGGGTATGAGTTGCCGGCCAAGCACGTCATTCATACTGTGGGACCCGTATACAGTAGCCGTGACCCTCTTAAGAGTGAACAGGCGCTCAGAAGCTGTTACGAGAATAGCCTGAAATTGGCCTCACAAAAGGGCGTGAAAACCATTGCTTTCAGCGGCATCAGTACTGGCGTTTACGGTTATCCCAGCGAAGACGCAGCAGAAGTTGCCTGCGAGACCGTGAGAAAATTTCTTCAGAACGATGGAAATATTCTAGAAAGGGTGATTTTCGTCACATTTGAGCAGAAAGATGTTGATGCCTACCATATGATCCTTCCGTAGGTGCTCAAACGAAATCTGTTGTTTTACGGCCTTTACTGACAAGGACTTTAGTAAATACTTTCCCCCAATCGAAGACTAAAGCAATAATAAGGCTCTGCACTATCGGCGCGATGGATCTCTCTCTCTCTCTCTCTTTCCCCCCTTTCAATATTCTCTAGAATCCAGCACAATCCAATCCAATCGTCATTCTGTATCCGCCAATCTGGAGGATGTCCCTACTGTAGGGTCCTTCTCTGTGTTCGTCTTCGATCCGCCAGCCTTGCTGAAGTTCAATATCATGGCTTTGAGCACTTCAATTTCCGATCGCAGTTTCAGAGTTTCCAGGACAGCTGGGTCATCATCCATATTTGGCTTCACAGCGTCGCACGTTTTAGTCCAACCCTCAGCCTCCAGATCAATTTCATGTGCCATCTGCTCCCACTCTTCGACGACGTCATCGTCCTCGTCTCCCCTCGACCTGTTATGTCGAATTCGGTGAGCTGCGCGTGTCTCAAAGTATGCCGAAACAAACAATAAAGGCGAATAAATGACGCCCATCACGTAATCATTGACGAGTTTATAGGTTTGCTTTGGCATCCACCATTCGAACAGGGCGGAAATGACGATTTCCACCAGATTGAATGGTGCAATGTAAACGTTCTCGTCTGGAGCTCGAATGAACTGCATCGTCTTTTGGGCGAATAGGGCGAGATATTCATCATCGGCGTTCTCGTAGATATCTTCATATGCAGAATTATAAAGCGCAATAAGAATGTTGAGCAGAATGATCTGGTGATTCAAATTAGCGTTGTGCCCATGCATCAATCGAGCATCAAAAGGTGAAAGGTACCATGACAACAAACGTGAAACAGTAGTATAGTATAATCCCCCAGGGTGGCCCAAAAGCTTCAAAACCATCGAATTCAGGGCTTTGCATGATGGCTTTCGTCATTGATTCGATAATGGCTACAACGTCGTTTGCCACATTGTCTTCTGCCAAATCTAATCCAATAAAAGCCTGAAGGAACCCTACGATCACGACGAGAAGAAGAGCAAAGAATATAACAGACTCTTTCATCATCACCTTCAATACGACAAGCATGGCTCCAAAGAATCTGAAGCTGTCGAGATACAACATGAGTCGACACCAAAACAAAGGTGCGACAAATGCCAGCATATTGTAACCGAGTTTGCTGTAGTATTCTCGGAATTCGGACTCATCATTAGAAGCCGTCAAGCCGATAATCCGAAATATCAGTGAAACGGTGAGAAACGAATACAACACTGCATTGAGCGCATTCCAGAATCCGAGAATGCGATAGCCTGCCTTGTAAACTTTCGTTACCTCGTCACAGATATATCCGAGAGTAAACAGATAAAGAACGATCTCTGCCCCATCTAACTCGCCCGAAGGGTTCACGGAATTGATCGCAAATGTGTATAAAATGAGATATACGAGCGAGAGAAGCAGTTGTGCTGCGTTTTGGTTTCGTGGAGCTCGCATACGATCGGGATCCACATGAGTGAAGAAGTTGAGGCTATCTTTGTTCTTATATTCGACAAAGACGGAGACATCGTTTTCATCTTGAACGAGCCAGCCGCGCCACAAGTAACTGATGCACTTTTGATAACCAGACGATCCTATCACTCGAACAGCGTGAAGATCGACAGCCTTTTCTATAACGTTGACAGGTGGAGTAGGGACGTTATTTGCAACATAGGAATATCGACGGAGTAGGACCTCATATAATAGATAATTGATGTCTTCTTCTGTTTCAATCCTAAAAAGCTTCATTGTCAGGTGAAATCATCAGTGGCATTCAATGTGTACTTACAACGCTTTGGCAATGACACCACAGGCCTCGGCTCGCAGCTTGTGGAGATCCGAGTCCCAGAGCTCCGTAATTGCTTCATGCTTGAACCATTTCCGATTGACTAAGAGACAGTAAACCTAACGGTTGTCTTGATCAGCTACAGCAATGAAGTCGCGCACAATAAATGGGAATCCGTCATACCACGCATCCGCGATACGAGCGACCGCCCGCCTCCTTCGCGGCTTGAATGACCTTTTCAGTAATAATGCGGCTATGCGGAGTAGTGATCCGGCTCTCTTCCATTTCGCAAGGTACGCATTCTTGGATGAGATGGCGCAGACGTAGGCAAACTTTGGTAACTTCCAGTGCCGGAATAGCGGATGATATACGGTCATGGTTGGACTGGGGAAGCACTGTGGTTGATTGCAGGGTCAGTCGGAGAGATGTTATGCGTCTTCTATTAGCATTACAGTAGCAACTCACATGCACTTTCTTCTTCTAGAAACCAATCGTGAGCACGACGTCCAAGGCTGGTGGTATGTCGTCCATTGTGGCCAATCGAGGACCGTCTGGTTCTGGCGTTGGGCATATTGTGCGACTAAAGACCGCTGCGCCTCTCGCGAAGCTAATGTGCTGTATGTCAGAATGCTGGAGCTTGCTTTGCACTTGAGAACGAGAATCAAACGTTTTATTCGTGAAAGAAGCTGGGATCGGAAATGGCCGCTCTGAATCAATGACGAAGATGCGACCCAAGCTTTTCTCCACAGCGTGGAACCAGAGCCAATTAATATTTACGTCTAGCCAAGGAAGGTTGTCGAGATGCAGCTCGCAACGAACGACCTGGGGATGACATGGGCCGCTAACCGGTTTGGGTCCGCTAACAACGCCCTGGTTAGCAGACCCGAGGTGATAATAAATCGCAAGCGACGCGACTGGATAGAAAATACTTGTTTTCCACGGGCTGTGTGATATGAACTGTTACCTCGTACTCTCGTAGGCAATTACAAATTATTGGCAGAGCGACAATAAATCAAACGTGGAAGGTGAATGAACTCTCGAATAGCATGGGTTGAGAAAGTTGGCTGTCTGGCGAGCGTATGAAACGAACGGTTTTATGTCGGGGAATTTTTAACCCTTCGCATTATTTGCTATTATTTCCGGGCGGCAGCAGGCGCACTGGCTTTCAGCAGCGCAGCGCTGTAGCGGGATGGGCCTAGAACAACACGTGATCTGAGGCATAATATTATCTTTACTATCTCAACCATGGGTGATGCTCAGGATTTTGACGATATCAAGGTGAGTGATGCTGGAATTCATGAAGATGCCGAGATAACGACTAAAGTCAATTCCAGGAGAATTACCGTATCGATCTGTGCCAATCCTTCGCGGCAGGCAGGGTGAAGACAACTCACGGCCTATAGTTAGGACTTCTCTTGAGGACCAGCGAATCTAAATGCTTGACTGGGCAGTCAGTCACTGCTGCCGATAGATATTATAATAGCATAATTACAGAATGCTAGACGCAATTCTGGATATAGGTTAGCCTATCTTTCCTAAGATGCTCTGTCGACATATAACCCTTCCCAATTGGCTAGTCTGGATCTACACTCACATCTACAGCCTGAAGCCCTTGACTTTCGCCTCCACATAAATAATGGAAAATTGGTCATCTTCCAGATCAACCCAGATGAAGCAGTCTCGCTTCAAGCCTTCTAAAGCAATAGTAGATGATGTCTGGCTGATTGACCCAGCAGGTGATTAGTCTCGCGGGTGGCCAGACAAGGAACTCACAGACACAGGTGAAGGATAACCAAGCTCTTGAGATGATACTAAATCCTATAGTCTTATGCCTGTAGATGCAGTATTAAACGGGCTTTAATCACTATTGTCTTATTTTAAGAAGCTCCACGAAGGCATACCTGGCATTCCCCCTGACTACAATACATGAGTAATCATTGTGGTTGGATTATTATCAGCTAAATGAAGGAGGCTGCTTGCAAATTGAACAAAGGGCCGCATCTCAAGCCTGATAAAGTCGGATACATGGACAGGCCTAGCACCTCCGTCGAACGTAGTAGGGGAAGGAAGATGCACCAGTGAGGAGAACTTTATTACGCCTCATTTGGTGGCCATTGCTGAAGTCGAACATTGGTCCGGCAACAGTGCCCACCTTGGATTCATCAGCTCAGATCTGTTATTGGATTTGGAAATATCACTCGTAATGACCTGCCTACCGCCGTGATTGTCTTAAGTAAGTATGCAGCAACTGTTGGCGGCGATGTTAGGCAATCGAGCTCCTGATATTGCGGCAGCAGATTTCCTGTTGTAGGATTGCATCTCGCTGCAGAATTCAAAGTGTCAAATGACATCCGATTTGCAAAAGGTGGAAGTTAGAGATAACGCGACTACTTGACCCGAGTCATATAATTGATTAACTTACTGTTAGGGCAAAGTTCACGCCTCACTTAATGTCGTTTGCTAAATAGGACCGCATCTGTTAGGACTGAAGAGATGTTAGAATTACAAAGAGATGGTGTGCTGTTTAATTCATAATTTCCAGTAGCTTCTCAGCTAGTTTGTTCCGATGTTTTGCATTATAGATATGCTTGCGAGGCTTAGACCTAAATAATTTAATTAGACTTGTCCCTAGCCACCTTACGAGCGAGCTTGATTGCCTTATGGCTCTTCTCCTTTGCGTAGTATTTGCCGTTTTGATAAATGGTAGAGCCTTCGTAGGACGTATCTATACTGTTAGTTATAGCAAATGCTCCGACCTAGGTTGCATCACGTATGTCGCGCTAGGGTAAGAGCAAACACGTGGGTGGCATACGTCGTAAGCTGTCTAGCCTTTTAGTGTATACTAATAGTGTGCGCCTTATTATCGAAAGACTTATCTATAGAGCTCTATGGGAACGAAGGGTCTCTCCGCCCACCCGCTTCTAGTGCTATTTCATGAAACAAGTTGACGTTTAGGAACTGCTGCTGCTCCTTCTGAGCCTTTAATGTTAAGAAGCATATTTTGTGCGATAGGTAGGTTATGCTATGTAGAAGATATGATATAGCCATCTATTTTTTTGCGCATTGCTCGTACAGGTGGGCTATTATTAACCTTGGCGGCTAAATTAGCGGCGCCGCTGATGTGTGAATTAGCGATGTGGGGTTTTGCGGTGTGGCCATTATGATGTGGCCAGATTGATGCGACGCGTTTGAACCATTTATCCGATGTGGCAGCGTTTTGCAAAGCTTATCTACTGGGCTACTTCCTTTATTACCCGATAAGGCGGCCTCGTTACCAAACTCTAGATCCAGTAGTTGTTCGTCAACGAGACGAAGCGCACCTCTCTGTTCCGTCGTACAAGATGCACTGCTAGTTCATGATAGAGATTGTGAACAGCTTCGAGCGTTGTAGGTGGGTAGAGAAGATCGGTTGCGAAGGCTGATGATCGAAGACAGGTAAAACCCAGCCACGTGTCAACGACTTCTTACTCCGTATAGATATCTGCTGGGATATGGATGTACTGTACCAAGGAAACAAACCACCCATCCCCGTTCGTTTGCCGACCGACGTCTTTGACCGGTCAGGAATCCAATGCAATCCAATCCTGGAGGCAGCCCCTCATGGGGGCCGGGCCAGGCAACCCAGGCAACCCAGGCTTTCTCGCGGAGAGGGAGGGTTTCTGTCACGAAGTGCATTTTAGCCAACCATCCGCCCGTCAAAACGCGTATGCGGGTGCCGTGCCAGCTAGCTTACCTGGGTAGCAACTAGGTGTTATCTGCAGGACTCACCGCCAGCCGACCTGGCCGTTGACCAGTTGATAGATCAATGGGTTCGCCGCCTGTTGGTCGCGGTTGGTCGCGGTTGGTCGCGTGTGGCGCATCATCAGCGGAGAAATCGCATTCGAAGTCGCAATTTGTCTCCTCTTGTCGAGCGAGGAAAATGCATTTTTCTTGCCGCGTTCGAGGGCAGAGCAGAACAGACGAGTCATCCATCCCATGATGATGCGCGAAGCCACAGATCCGACTTCGTGACTCACAGAGTCGCATGCAGCCAATGGCGAGCAACGCCAACGCAGAGCTTCGCCATGGTTTAACAAGGTCTGCGGCTGCAGCCTGCTGCGTGACCCTCCCAGGCTGCCGCAGCTCCTCTTACCGCCGGTCATTTGCTGACTTCCTCGACTGTGCATGCAATCCTGCGCCATGCCTGAGGCTGGATTGGACCTAATTACTGGACCGCTCTTGCCATGACGTGCAAGCAAGCCCTGGCCAGCTCTGCCAGCTTGCCAGCCCGAGGTGACTGACTGACTGACCAGCCCGAGGTGACCGGCGACCAGTCAGGCCAGTCAGGCCAGGCAGGCCAGTCAAGCCAGTCAAGCCGGTAGTTCAAGCCAGTGTTGCCTGGCGTTCGTTGGTTGGGTTGAAGAGGCTGATGATGGGCCAGGTTATTTTGTCACGTTCAGCACTGCCGTTGCAAAATCTAGCGGACATCCGAATGATTCGAATGCATAGAGTAACATAAAAAGAAGTAGCAGGTCAGGTCTGGAGCAGGCGGCTTTCCTGTTCCATTCAACCCGCTCACCTTCGTTGACGCTCTCCTCTTGCCTTGGCTTCCAATGGCTGCGTGGAGGTGAAGAGAGAAGAACCAGTCACCTTGCTTGGATCCAATCGCAATCGCAACCGCTGCCTGACCTGTTTCTGCCACCGGCTGACCGTTCTTGTCTTTCCTCTTTCCTTTTTTTTTTTTTCCTTTTTCCCAGAGATTTTGTCCTCATTTTCAGCGGCCATCCCTGTCCATGCAGTCCTCGCACTCACTTGACATAATAAATAAAAGCGCCCGTCATTTACTCTTCGTTCTCCAGCACACGTTGCCACAGCCTGTCTCTTGGTCTCTTGGCGCGGGCCTTCTCCTCGTCCATTCTTGATCTGTAATCTGGTTTCCGACTATATTTATCAACGCGGCTCGAAGTGGCCTGTTGGCATTTGATCTTCCCCTCAAACCCAAACGTGCCAACTTGTGGACATCTACTCCGTACAAGCCTGCTTATTTCACCGTCTCGAAACGGCGGATCTCGACGTTCTTCTGAAGACCTGAAGGAAGGGCCTGGCTTCGCATCCACATCGCTTCTTGCAGCAAAGAAATAATCTTGTGTTTGTTTAATTGATCATCTTTTCTTCACCTTGATTACCTGAACTCGCACAGCCAAGTTCAAGGCACGACTTCCGATACGCGGTTCATTTGCAGCGTCGGGTCTTGTCTAAACTCTCTTCTCTAGATAATCGCCTTCCTTGTGACTACCTCCGTGACGTTCCAGCTTTCCTGCTATTCTTTGTTGCCATTCTGCTTGAAGTTCTTGCCAAGGCAGTCATGGAACCATCGCAAGATAACAGAACTGCGAACGAGCGACATTTCAGCGCTGAGGATAAGACCCCCGAGTCTCTGGCCAAAAACAACAACGACTCTGGCATAAAATTACAATTTAAACAGAATGCATCCGAGCCCGCAGCAAAGTCAAAACCTGGCAAGTCTAAGCGCGATGCAGTCAACCCAAGCAGGGCCAAGATCAATAGCAGAAGTAAAAAAACTGGACGAAGAGGGAGAACTCAGAAGGTCGGCACGTCTCATCGCATGACGAGCCTAGAAGAAACCTCATCCTCTGACACAGACAATTATTCGACAACGGAAAGTGATAGCAGTGCTTCTACCGAATCGGAGAGTTCTCTTTCATCTTCATCCGATGAAGAAAATTTTCGCAAGAAACACAGGACAAAGAGGAGAGGGAAGTCTCGTCCTGTCTCTCGCCATCGAAGTCGCAGAACCCGCGATTCCATGGAGGCAACGCACATGACGGATAGCAGCAGGCTTCCCCTGCCAAAGGACGCAAATTTGCAGCTGGGTTCCGCTAATTGTTCGGACATGACAACACAGCGAGATATAAGGAATTCCCTTGCGCAGCTGGAATTGCGGTGTACCCAGTTGCAGCAGCAAATGGACTCTTTCGGCAATCTTCAAGGAGCAGTAACAAACAGACCGCTCCAACTCCAAGTCCAGCCCCAGCCGACATTTATGCCTTTCGGTAGCCCTTATGGCACTGATTTGACACAGAAAGACCCACCCAGCATGAATCCTACATTTTACAACAACAAGAAGCCAGCCGTATCATCGGATCGCCCATTCATTCCGAGCTTCAGAGAAACTTCGACTAGGCCAATTAGTCCTGGGCCCGTTGCAAGCTTACAAGACATACGTTTGAGAGATGAAATCAATGGGCCCCGCCATCAACCACAAAAAGACAGAAAGCTAGATTTCAAACGCGTTGACGCAGTTTGGGACAGCAAGGCTTACGCCTTCAAGCTCCAAGATACCGCGAAAATCGACAAGCACTCCAAGTATAATGGGTATTCATTTCATGTTCGGAGGACTTTCGATAGTGAGGGAAAATATCGGACGACCTTTGTCGATATCAAAAGTAAGCTTCTACGTGAATGCCTCCAAGACGTCATTGGCGTCGTTCGTGGAGTAAATCTTCTCGACGAAACACCAAAGCTAGATCCGAATCTACTTTTCTTGTAAGCGAAAAGCCTAGTTTTACCTTTTGTTATTTTTTCTCTCCTCCAACCTCCGGCATTTGCGCATTTCTCTATTGAAGAAGTTCTATTCCTCTAATGGCATCTGACAATACTGCGCTTAGGTATCTTGAAGACTTCCGGCTGCATTTGCGGAAATTGAAAGAGGTTGAGCCGGCTGGTAAGTACAGGCGAGAACGGCGCAAGAATCAGCGTCGACTTGACAACAAGCGAAAGCAACTCAAGGTCTTGATTAAATACCTCGATAAAGATTATGCGAAAGTGAAAGACAGTCTTTTTCCAATGCTGGACAGCGGAATCATTACTTTCGAGTATCTTTGGGCGTTATGGAAGCCCAACACCCTTGTGTACTCTACGACTTACGGGCACACAGAAGATCCCCGTGTTTTCAAGGTTGACATGGCTGTACGGGTCAGTACCTTGTTTCAAGGTACTTCTTACGTCGTTGAAGGCAAATATCTCGAATTTGATGGAAAACGGTTTGGTCATGGAACTGTGACCGAAAATATTGCAGAGTTCCACGGCACTCGGAAAATAAGCAGCCTACCATTTTACCCACTGTCGTTTCACAAGGATGAGTCTTCGGTGCGCCAAACGCTAGTCGAACGCGGCAAGAAATTCGTTTCCCTCCATGGTGCACATTTCAAAGCATATTCAGGTCTTGCGTACATGAAACGGAAGAAAGGGGCAGTCACAAAATTTCACATTCAACCAAGTCGCATTATGGTGGATCCCGCCATTTTCAGGCGAATAAATCCTAACTATTTCGTGTCTCCAGTACTGCCGAAAGACTTTGATGCCCTTTCCGAATCAGCTATGTCCGATGCCGGGGGTGACATTGATGGTTACTTTTCATCCGATGAGGCTCATGTGGGCGAGAGTCTAAAGGTCATTAGCAGAATAGCGAAAGGCCCGAACCGCGATATCCTGGTCACAAAGGCGCTGCAAGCTGACCTAGAGGCCAGAAGCAAGTCGTCGCTATCACAAGGAGTCGAAACTCCAGCTGGGGATGCCACTCGAGGAGTGACTAGCTCTGACTCATCGCGGGGGGACAAACTCGCCGACACCCCAAAGGAAGATTCGATAGCCGATCTAAATCTGGATTTTACAGACGATGATTACCTGCTCGCTTCGTCAGTTGTTTTGGGCTTTTCTTTCTCCGAAAAACAATGGCTGGAGTTCTCCGTCTCTAGGATTTGTGAGATCCGATGGAACGAAGATGCTTGGGACTCTTTGGTCCTGCCCCTTGAGACAAAGGTTCTTATCCAAGCGCTCGTCAAGTCACGCAAGAATAATTTAGCACAAACGATTGATGATGTCATACAAGGGAAGGGCAAGGGTCTTGTCAGTAAGTTGACGAGAGTTAGTCTATTGCTGCGTCATCCATTACGCTAATGAAGGTATTCCAGCTGTTCTCCATGGTCCACCCGGAACAGGCAAGACTCTAACTGCAGAAGGCATCAGCGAACTGCTGCGATGTCCATTATATATGGCATCTGCTGGTGAGCTTGGCACAAACCCCCGCTTCCTCGAGACAGAGCTGCAGAAAATCCTGGATATTTGTCATTCTTGGGGCGCGATACTGCTGCTTGATGAAGCCGATGTCTTCCTAGAAAAGCGAAACATGCAAGATATACATCGCAATGCACTTGTCAGCATCTTCTTGCGCCAACTGGAGTACTTTCAAGGGATCTTATTCCTTACTACCAACCGTGTTGAGGTGAGTCTGACACTGTGGATGTTTCGACATGGGAGAGAGATTGTGGCGAGGACGTATCTGTGGCATCATCTAACAAAAATCACAGACATTTGATGAGGCTTTTCAATCCCGCATCCACATCGCTCTTAGATATGACGGTTTAGATTCCAAAGCCAAAAAATCCATCTTTAAAATGTTTATTGACAGGGTAGAGGCGCACGGCAAACTGTCTGTGGAGCCATTCTCGGATGAGGATCTTTCCACGCTTGCCAAGCACGAACTCAATGGAAGAGAGATCAAGAACGTGATTGGCTCTGCTCAAGATTTGGCATTGAATAAGGGGGAATCCCTATCCATACGGCACATACAGCAGGTATTGGATATTCATACTAAATTCGGGCGTGATCTTCGGGGCGGGACTGGTTACGAAGATGCCATGAGAAGTTACTGTTAACCCATCGACGAAAGGAGACGCTGTCAGTGAAGAGCAGATCTTTGAGTACCTTTTGCGTGATGTGGATAGCGTTTGGCCTCAGTAGATTTGCACTACCGGGGAAGGATTCACCCTGGAGGTGATGGACTTGGGACCAGCAGGAGAGCAGCAGTTAGGATTCATGCTGTCTTTTCACTTTATTTTCCTTCCAGAAAACGGAGCGGGATGACAGTGAGCGTAAGCATATCTTTGCGCTAGGAAACACACAGATAGATGTGTGTAAATGGATGCCCGCATAGCGAGTTGATAAAGAAATTAGGGCAGAATAAGCACTTGAACCTTGAAACTTTTCCAGAGGATCGTGCAATGATGTGTCCTTGCTGGTCGCCAATCCCTTGTTTGAGCAAATCATCCATCGTGGCACCAAGTAGCAGCCGCAACCATGGGGAAGGGGGAGGGGGAGGGCACGCCCTCTGATGTGCTGGTGTTCTGCGACCTCGTCAGCCGTTTGCTCCGGACGGCGGGAAAACGGCAAGCCAGGGCTGTTGTTCTGGGCCCCTTGTTCCTTGTCCCTTGTTCCTTGTTCAAGTGGCTGCGCTCACCGCAACGACAGGGGGGCCAAGCTTACGCAGCTGGACAAAACGGTGGCAGACGAAGGGTTTCGGGCGGCGGTCGGCCCATCGCATGCAATGTTTGATGGCAATTGAAGGCCTTGATTCCGCCCCCTTTTCTTTTTCCAGGGTCGTCTGCATGGATCTTGTACTCCAAGTACTCGGCGGGTCGTTACTTGGTTTCGCCTGCTGGGCGGTTGATCGCCGGGCGATTTCGCTAATCGCATGATGGTACTTCGTACTGATACCGAGGGTGAGTCTCACTGCAAGTTGGTGCTGATGCTACATTTGCTGACCGGCAGATATGTACAATACAGCCATCAGGTACTCACTCTCGAACAGCTACAATTGGTCCATGGGCTGCCACTTGTTGGAGAATGGAGAATACATAGGGACTAAAGCGCTACCTAGGGAGAAAAGAGAACTTATTTTTCTGTGTAATTCGCTTATAGCTGTGGCCTAAGGCGTCTACTGTTCTTGCTCTGCATCTCACTAATTTCCTCTGATAGGCTCAAAACCCCCTTGCAAAGTAAAATCATCCAGGGGGTTGCGCTGTCGTGCTACCGACCCACTATCTTGGTCCAATTAAAATAGCTGCATCTGGAGGTACACACCGCACTCTACTAGAAGTCCCTGCGATTGTCTTAAGTTACATCGCCCGTCTTCCAGCTCCACTACAAGGGTATTATTAATCAACTGACCTAGCGGCCTTTAAGACCCTAATGAATGCTGCTTGTAAGGCTGCAGATGTTATCAATCTAGTCTGTTGTTGCCGGTGCTAGCTTACACGCCTTATATAGGGATTTAGCAGGTAAGATGTAAGTCGCTGCATAGAGAGCCAGAGAGAGAAAGTGGGTCGCACGGTTGCATGGATTAGGTCAGGTAACTAACTGCGCGCCAGGCTGATTCCTGGCGACAGTCACGGACTCATAAGCTCTTGCACGGTACGTTCAAATTGGCAAGAGGCTCTTGGTAAGAATTTCGTAATGATTCGGGCTGTCTTATGATTGATGAGGAACTGAAAAGCGCCTCGCCTCGGGTTGGCGTGCGGTAGCTAAGGCGGGGTACCCAAGTTCACCTTGCTGCCTCAGGTACCCAGGCATGCAGTCTAATAATCTGCATCGCATCGAGCATCGGAAGAGAAGGAGCAATAGTAAGCGATGCAGAAAAACCTGGCCTGACTAGCTGCTTGCGAGCAGTGCGCTGGTCCAAAAGGGCTTGTCCACGATGCTACGTATGTTTTGGCAGTTTGTTGTTGTTATTAGCGCGCTGTTTTTCATTCCAGCACGGGCCGTCGCGCTTCCCGTCCGCCACGCACCCCTTTCTGTCCAGTCATGTACTCCGTACAAGATCCAAACTTTAGCTTAACTCTCGTGTTAGGGTTTAGCGCCTACTGCGCAATCATTTGTGGCCAACTGCGCGTTTTCGTCGGTCCGAATAACGACACTGCTGATGAGGAGCATCGACGGCAGGCGTTGTCGATGCGACGAATCGAGTCTGTAGATGGGTCCTGTCCAAGCTGTGGGTCCTGTAGCGTTAAAGTATGGGTCTCACTTAGCCAGTAATATTACACCTAATAGTAAACCTACACTTAGTGTATTGTAGCGTATAACGTTATAATGATATCCTCAGAAATCTGGAAAGAATTACAAGAAAGAAAAAAAAACTCTACAAGTGTTTTTAAGTTTAATCTAAAAGATCTTACTTTTTTTGCTCTTTTTGAACATTTCTTAATCTAAGTTTCTTTATTTCATGTGTGCTCAGAGCTGATCGGAAGAGCTGTTGTGCGCTGCTACAAAGACCCACAGCTTAGTCAGGGTCAGTTCAGCTCGGGGTGTGTTAGCCCCCTGATCCCACGGCACCCCACTGGCCTGGCTCTTTGATCAAGAAACCCAGCAATCCAATCATGATTCATGACCTTCCTTGAAAGAATCACATTGACCACAAAATGGTGCAATCGGCTGCGAGGCGAAAGTTCTGCTGGAGGCTACTTGGTCAACCGCTGTGCTCGCCATACTCCACCGAAGTGCTCCGTGGATACTGATAGACGCCGATAGAAACACCTAGGTAATCCTACCCGCAACCACTCGACAAGCGCGTGTAACAGTACAACAACATGGAAGCCTCCTCTTGACTAAAAATCAACTAGTATCAAATAGCTAATCAACAATCAAAATTATAGTCTGCGCATCTTCCCTGCAGCTTTACCAAGTCTGTAAGACGTACGGCATGAATGCTATCTAACCAACCATTAAATGGGTATCTATGGCTTTATCAATATGTTTAGAGACAATATTCCAAGCGTCCTCTCTAGGTTTCCATGGTTTCCATACAGTTAATAATAGTGTCAGGTTAGGGAGGGGTGTGTGTGGGTTAGCAAGGGGATGATGACAGATTACACGACGGGCCCTGCCCTGCCCTGCCCTAAGATACATTGGCTCCATCACAAACTCCTCCCTGTGGCCTGCCGCGCGAAGGCGCCCATTATTATGGGCTGAACCATGTAGTGGGGCAATCATGACCGGCATTGACGACTTCTCCACGCGAAGGAATATCGCATAACTCAAAGTACCAACCAGATCATCCGATGTGCTATAATTACCGGAGTATTTACGGAGTAGTATTGGCCGCCGCAGTGTCAGGTGAAGGAAGAAAACCTCCCTCACACCGACTGAATTTTCACAGGCTTTTTTGGTGACACGACACTGACAACAAGGTGTTGTCGTGTGCACAAAGCTGCTGCATGTTTCCGGGCACGTGTCGTCCACCAGGTACTGCTCACCTGTGTGTGGTTTGAGTTTATTTCTCTTTTTCATTCCCATCCTCACGTTAAGCACGTTCTAGGGCACGTAGTGGTTGCGCGTGGCGGTAGTAGCCCAGAAATCTACGCCGATGGAATTTGCACTCCGCAGGTGACAGAAAACAGGACGGGTCCTTCTCATACTTGTAGGCAGGACACGCCCTGGATATATTTTATCATCCACTTGCCGGGTCGGACGCCAACTCGTAGACGTGACAGTCGCTTGCTTGCTCGCCTTGTTTTGTTTGTTCGTGAAGTTGAGGGCCACGTCAGCCAGAGAACGCAGGAATTTTCTCTAGCACGGGAGGTGTGCCCAAGCAGTGACCCGAGCAGGTCGCGCAGGAAAAGAACCTCAACAATGGGGCAAAATTCCCACTCACTCCCCAGACAATGTACATATGTACATAGCGCCGAATGGATTCCGCGGGTTGAAAGGCAGACGTCGTACCCCATGCTGCACACAACCTACCGTGTGGTCTTATACGTAAAGGCTGGAAGGACAATGGATGCTTGGGTTGTTCGTCTCTATTGACAGGTTTCGTCTTTTTCCTTTTCAGTCATTTCATGGTCAATGCGAAAGCACCACACAGGAACAGCAAGAAGTTTGTCTGTGGGTGGCTGCTCTTAGCGCCGCTCTCTTTTCTGCGAGGATGCCAGCCTCGTTGACCGCTGTTCCAAGTGACTAAAATAGGCTCCTTTGACAACACACTGTTCGGGCATTCACTGCCGTGTATCCACTCCGTACGCGCAGCGACGCTAACGCGTGTGCGTGCGTGCGTGCGTGCATGCCTTCTATCCCTTTGGCAATGGCCAAGGCCTCAGGAAGGTCGCGAGCAGGGATGTAGACCAATTAGGACGAGGCTGAATACAAGGTACTTATTTTTATACAGAAACGTCACTATAATAAAAGTACCCCCAGTTTCCTTATGTACAAAGAGGTACATTGCATATATTGCAGCTATAGCGCATTTTTCGCACCTTTAGCTAGTTAGCTGTATCGTACGAGAAGCCTTACCTAACTGTTCTTAAAAGTAGTGGCTAAGCCTTATAAAGGGCTCTTTATTATAGAGGTTATTGCTAATAAAGTTACCTTTATCCTCTTCAGCAGGCATCACAAAAACTGTTACATAGTGTTCTCTACCTACCTAGGTATATAACCTGTTCTAGCCGAGCTATTAGGGAGGTTTAGAGGTACCTAGCATGTATCGAAAAAGGTGTGGGTCCGCGGCGCGACTGAGGCCTTAGCACTATGCAAGCACCCAAGTGCGACAGGTGTGCATGAAATACCTCTCGCCAATCAGCCTGGACGTGTACCTGGCAATCTGGGCATGGACAAGCTAATAATGCATGTACCCCGTACCTTTTGGAGGTAGGTACGTGGACCTGGACTTCCCATTCCTGTCGGGCACTGGCCCCAAGCAGGACTAGTGCGACACCTGGTCCCAGTTGCTGTCGCCCTAGCACAGGTCAAGGGGATGCTCACACCACCATCCTTGCTTGCACCCACCACTCTTTCTCTATTAAGCCTCCTTCAGTTAGTCGCATGTAGCCCGTAGTAATTCTAGCCAATTGACTTCCGACTATCAGGTCGCCAGATGGTGCAGCCCCCCCACCCTGCCCAGAGCAATAGCGTTCATTTCATCCTTTGCTACGCCCTTTATTAAGAGTCTAATTCCTCCCCTTCCCTGGATTGCATCCTTCAAAGCAGCAGTTTGCCAACTCTTTGTCCTTCAAGTCATTCTTTTCGGCAATTTGCCTCTGCCTTTATCGGCTTCACACTCCTTCCAACACTTCAGCTTCTCCAAAAACCTCCTTGGGTTTATCGACAAATAATCCCATCGCTCTCCTTCCACAACTCATAAGCGACTTCGGCTACGATTATATCGGCCCTCGGGTAGTTCAGCGATACTAAACTCGGGCTTGGAAGCTATCGATTGACTCGACCTTCCGAACAACAGCACAAATTTCATTTTTTATCGAATTAACGAAAGCAACGTCTACAATGAAGGTGTCTGCGACAACCCTCGTACTGGCCGCTGCTCTCGGCGTTGCTGCTCGCCCTAGCGGTCACGGCCATCAAGCGGTCCATCGGTCTCTGGCAAAACGCTTCGACTTCTTCGCCAATGTGAAGCCCGATGGCGCTGTCGCCATTGATGCGGCCATCACTCCTGGTACGACACCGCAGTCGTCTCAGTCGTCTCAACCAGCACCCTTGTCCTTGACTGAGCCTTCGTCTCCCGCCGGCCCTGGCTCTGATGGTCCTCAGAAGCAGTTCTGTGGCGGCAACAAAAAGCGTGCCACTCTTGCCCAAATCACCTACAAAGGCAACTTGGGTGCTCCTAATGATTACGGTTGCAACCTGATGATGGTAGACAGCGCAAGCGGTTATGATTACACCGCTACATTTGAAAACAACTCTGGTAATGATCAGAAATGTGTCGCCTGGCTCAAGATTGGACGAGATGGCGGCGTCAACGGATTTTTCGATGGCAATCAGGTCCTTAATTTTGATCTTCCCGCCGGCAGCAAGAAGGTCCTTGCGGCTGAAGCCGACAGCCAAGGTGGTGTCGCTTGCGGTGCCGGCGAAGTTCACCTTACCAAAACTAATAAGCAGTTTGCCGATACCTGGTTCGAGTTTGACTTCGCCAATCAGTCCAACGGAGGTTACAGCGGAGCTGATGCCTCTTGCTTGGTCGCTGCGAAATTCGGTCTTCCCATCCAGGCCATGAAGGTTTGCGCAAAAGGCGCACCTGAATGCTCTGTCATCGACAATGGTGGCAGTGGCCACAACGCCTACGTTGCCAACACCGAGGAGGACGATGGCAAGGGCCTCAACATCGTCCCAGGCCCGATCGCGTTCCAGGTCACTGTCGGTTAAATGTTTGAAACAACCATGGTTTGATTTGCTACACTGGTAGAATTTGGCGACTACTCCTGGACTGTCTGGTTCTTGATTCCACAGACTAAAGGGCTTGTAAGGGTGTTCTCGGTTTGCTGATGACGGTTGGGATACTGGACGTCCTCTTCAGGAATTGCATTGACACCTCTATATGTGTCGATAGGGGTCTTAAACTTCTGGACTACTATTTCCTAAGCTATATATATTTTTTTTTTTTGAGAGTACATAACTTTGATAGTGACAATTGATGTTTTTTTTCTCTTGGGATGTAAAAGTATCCACATGAGATGAAACTTATGCTTTGCTCGAGAAGAGTATGTTATGCGATGGATGTGACACGCAGCCTTGTGCTCGGTGACGGACTCGTGGTCAATTTCGCGGTTGTCTAGGATGTTGGCTTTGCGAGCAAAGAACCCAAGATGATGAGCAAAGGCATCCTGACAATGCGTCCAGATGCTTGCACACACAGTGCCTGGTAGTGTCTGATAGCAGTGGAGGAAGCTTTTCTACTGGTATTCCTTTGCTAAAATTCCCTCTCTCGCGGCGGCTAAAAAGCACTGGACTGGAAAAGGTCCCGTTGATCGCGACTGCCGTCCGACCCGCCGACGATGTCGGATCTACGAGTGCACGAAGGGCTCCGTTTTATGAAAGATATACTACGAGTAACATACCTAGCCAGGAGGGGGGAGAAAAAGTGAAAAATCTTAATACAGCGCGGTCCGGTTTTTTTTTTTTTTTTGTGTCCCTGATTGACAGAACTTTTTTGTTTAGTGTCTTGCATGCATGTTTCCGCCGATTCCCGTACACAATGTAAGGGGTCCTCGCTGCCTTTGTGAGGCATACAATTTCGCTCTTTCTGGCGCAGCAGTGGCCTTTATGTTACGACGCCTTCACTCACCCATCACCTTGGTTATACGGCTTGTTCTTGTTTTTGTTCGTTGTTGATTGGCGGAAATCGGTTGGGATGACCCATGCAAATGTTGGCAATTCTTCCCGACGCAGCGCAGCATTCCCTTTTCCCGCGAGGGTTGCATTGCAGGGGCAGGGGCGCTTGTGCAGTGGACGGCTGCAGAGCCTTGCGCCTCTCAATGCGGCCATCCTGGTCTGTGCGGGGTAGTGGGCGGGGCTTTATCCCTCAGGCATGTCAAGCGAGGCTGTGGACCAATTAGGGCACGGCTCAACAGTACCTGATCCAGTAAGGGAAACCCCACTTGTGATGAAGGGGCTGTTTGACGGCACCGAAAGGGGAACGGAGTATTTTCTCTCTGCATGGGGGTTTTTGTATTGTCCAGTGCATTGTGGTGAGAGCAGTGAGCCACTTGAGTTTGAACGTGGCAGCGTGGCAGTTCGGCTATGGGACTTTGCATTATTTGTCGGCGATGTTCTGAGACATGTACAAACGTGGCCAATCATGTAGAAGTGTAAAATCAAAGTCACTTGAGTTTTTGTTGTAATTTTATCACGTCATCACTAATATCGATGGCCTAGTTGCAGGTGGGAAACTGCCGGCGAAAATCCGTGAAGGAGATGAACAGGGAAAGAAAAGAGATGAAGGCTGACATTTGCTATCCCATGGATATGGATATAATCGCATATTCTGACATTGGAGACATGGACATTGCTAAGAGCACGTCTAATGGAAGAATAATAGAAAAACCATGCTCTCATTCGATAAAGATACCCTAAATGGTAAGAAAATTAAAAAAATCATTACTTGCACCCGACTTGCGTCACAAGAACATCATGGCATTGGTCCCCATTTTCATAACCCTTTTTCAACCTCCGCAGTAGCCAGATCCCCTTGAGCCGGGTATCGGAGTACATGCCTCTAATTCGTGGGGTTCGTCTGTGAAGGCTTGGCACAAGCCAGAACAGAGGTGGTCTTAGGCTCGGTAGCCGTAGTAGTCGTGTCGAAGATGACCACGGGCCCTGGGCCCAAGGGGAGGACCCTCGTGGTGACGGCGGTGCAAGGACCGCAGTCGACGGTTCGTGTGAATGTGGTGGTGGTAGTCCAGACGGTCTCGACAGGTCCCTCAGTCCAAGCCGGCAGGACATGCACAGTCTTGGTGCAGCCTGAAGGCAAAGGGGTGGAAGCGTCCAGCTTCACTGGGTTGGCGTTGACAGAGGCGGCCATGGCGATGGCAAGTCCGATGAGCTGAGAAGCGTACATTTTGGGTAGCTGTGTGTGAAGTGCAAGAAGACTTGTTAAAGTAAAAAAGGTGAGAGGATGATGGGGTGTGAGGACTGTTGGATCTGAGTTATGATAGGGAGTTATGTCAATAGGGGATGCGGCGAGCTTTTAAATACTTGCTTCAGCATTTCAGATTGTTAGGACGACTCAGGCTGTGTTCTTTCTCTCCTTCCGTACAACTGCGGCGGGTGAAGAGAGAGAAAAATTTGCCAACTTCTACGTTCCATCTGTATGCCGTCTCTGCCGAGGAAGGGGTCCTCCGTCGCATCAATACTTCGGTTTTACGCGGGACGGCGATGGGCCTCACGGGACGATCGGAATACAACCAAAAAAAAACCCCCGGGGAAATGGAGCATGTGCGAAGACGCCGTCGTCCAAGATTTATGGAGTCTATTGTCTATACCTGGGTGGTGATAACTTGGGCCCACGAACTTCCGCAATGAGTTTATCACAGCTTCATTTATTTCAAGACAGGGAGTGGCCCGTGTTCACGTGAGGAGGATCAACTAGACGTCATGGCATGAGGATATTCTTGCGGAGGCCGGCGGCGCACGGAAATGCGATATCTCACCGTCGTATCTTGGCGACGGCATTAGTGACTGCGTGCCAGCCGTGACGAGAGAGGGCTGCAATCCAAGACAAGTTAGTTGGTGTTGAACTGAACGGCTTCGTGGCTGCGTGCCAGCCGCGAGGGGGTCTTAAGAACAAGGTTGTCTGGGATTGTTACGGACATACCGTGGGTGATGATGTGGTTTTCCATCGAGCGAGCGGCTGCAGTTGCGGCCGGGATCCGGACATGACGATGACGGGCCATCATGTGTCTTGCCAGAAAAATTTTCTTCCCATCGCCTTTGGTGCAGGTGGTGGGTGAGACTACTACATTTGCGTACCGGTAGGCCATCATCATTCACTAAAAATTAATGGTGCTTACAATAACCTCGCAAAATGGATGGCATCTCTCATGGATACAACAGTATCTCGTCTGCAAAGTGTCAAATAGCTGGACCTTCACACAGTATAAGCGAGCAAGCCCCCATGTATTGTGGAAGGAAGGGGAATCAATAGAGTCCGTCCGCGTTCGATAGACTGTATGTAGTTGTGGGTGTTTTTGCTCCGTACCTAGGCAAATGCCAGATGACAGATGACAGATGAATAAGAAGCGCGGCTATACTCGGCAGGGTGATGCAGGGGACTGAGGGCTAATATATGGTGTGTTCTTAACTCTAATAATACTCCGTATATTCGTATAGTGCCAAGCTCCGTTCTAATCGTTGCACTCGGCAAACTCGGAACGGCACGAAGACAGGGTCCAAAAGTCGCCGGTGGGATTGGGATTGGGATTGGGATTGGATTGTGCGTTTTTATTCAAAGCCAAGGGCCCATTCGCACAGAGACGTGCTTGACCGTGATTTCGAAGAGCTGAAATCAGGTTCGGGTGGCTTGGGCCGCGCGCAAATTGTCCGATGAACCGTGTGAGGCGTCTGCTCCGTCGCCGTTGTCGTCACGATTTTCGCAGGACAATGGACTATCGGCTCAGTGCGGACCTCGATGCTCCCGCAGCCGTGACAGTCAAGTTCGTGATCCACCGTGACCGTGGAGCTATAGATGCGTGCGACGCCATCGAAGGAGCATTGTGGCCAGTACGGAGGCGTCGGGAGCCGGGACGCCGTTATCGTCATGGTTGTTGTGCAGCCGCTTGTTGCCGGCGAGGGCGAGGTAAGCACTTGGTTGAACATGGTAGCGAGCATGGCCACGCTAGCTTTGCGCCTCGTCGAAAACATGCTTGTAAACAGAGCACCCGTGGCGATTGGTTCTAATATCGCTTGTATCGTTTGCTTTTGCTTTTTATAAAGAGAGCTTGTGGCGGGATTGTGAAGAACGAATGCCTCGTTTCAAGGAAGTTCAAGTTCAACAGGGGTTGATAATGTTGTTGATCAAAGGGAGAGGGGTTTCGTCCGAGAAACAACAGTAGATACGAGTATATCTTAGACGAGAGCTGCCAATCTGAAACACACCTGCAAGGCGCAATTTCTCCGTATGACCCATGTCTTACGAAGTGACAAACAGGAGCTCTGATGGACGAGTTCCATGGCGACGAATAATAGGCATTGAACGGAATGTATAGGAAGACGCCAGATCCATTGTCTACGATGCTGTTGAATTCCAGAATGCCTTTCTCTTGTTTCTCTGAATGTGGCCCAGATATTTCCCTTAGATGAAGAAGCTTAAACGCACTATCCCGACACATCCTGCTGGGAAAGCAATATCGGTGATCGTTGTAGGATGTTGCAATAACAGTCTGATGGGGGGAGTGGGGAAACCGGTACAGAAACATCTCTGCTACTGCGACATGGAATTAATTTATGCTCGGCGACATAGACACGGCTAGATAGTGTTCTGCAAGCCTTGGTCAATTGTGAGTTCAAGCGTAGCACCTCTTCAAGCGTAGCACCTCCTTATGCGTGGGTGTTGGTTGCTAGGAACTCATTGATAAATCTGATCAAATTGAGTCGTACAGGCATCAAATTGAGCAAGGCAAGTTGAACAGAGGACTGCGTAGGCACGTCTTATTGGTTGATAACTGGCACCCCTCCAGCATTCTCGTCCATAGTAGGTTATCATTGGGATTCAAGGGAGGCTCAGGGTCGTAATCCGTGGCTTGTTGTAGTGGAGAGCCACGAGCTTTAGATGCAAATTGGAAGTTCTGTCTCGAGATCGTAGCCCCCAGACGTCGATCAATTTCAGCCCCCTAGACGGTCATTTTCCCATGGTTTTGGGCATCTCTGTCAAGCCCGTGGTTGCCCGGGTCAAACCTTAACCTATGCCGCAAAACTACTTGGCTTTTACAAGGAGACAGCGTGTATTAATTTTTTTTTTCTTTTTCTATGTCCTTCTCCAATTTATGTTGAGGCAGGAGCGTTAACATTTCGATATCGTCATAGATGTCGTCATGGATATTGTTGTGGCAAGAACAGACATCAAGCAGCTATAGTAATTATCTTCTAGCGGATTGTTTTATAATTATTCTTTGTCTTTAATCAATATCATCACCTTGATTCTAATTTCAATCACACAATTCAACAATTTATGCTAGGCTCTGCATAAGGTAAGACTGTCAAGGCTTGGGGGGTCACAAGGACGAAGTAAGGATCAAGGAACAGTAAGGTCGTAGATAGGAAGGTGCTACCTAGGGTTAGGTGCTTAAAGGTTTTAATCTCTAGCCTCTATCCCCTAAGTCTACAATCCTATAGTCCTTTATATATATATTGTAGACTTACTGCTTATATATAGCTAGGGCTTAGCCCTTACCTAGCTATTGCCCTTGCTCTCTTAGCTCCACTAGTCCTAGATCTGTTACTGCGTTCCTACTACTTATAACCTACGAGGCACATTAGCTATTGCGTTAGCTGTAGAGCTCTCTAATAACTTTTGTTACATGTTATAGTGTATTGTTGTGTGTAGCTAGTAGTAGTGCAAGCTAGAGTCACGTGGGTCACGTGGCTACTATCGCCCCATATAACCCCTTTAAGATAGAACATCTAGCTAGAGTCTAACAACAATATTAATTATTATCTTTATTCATCACTTTTATCGAACAGATATTTACACCAAAATGCCACGTAACAGAATTGAGATATCGATCGATAGGGAGGCGCGATATCTACC
>KQ061705.1:115328-136145 GCA_001008035.1 Atkinsonella texensis
CCTGCAAATGGGCCACGAACCCGCAACCTATTGCCTTCTATTATCGCTGCCTTGCATTAATAGATATCGCGCCTTCCTATCAACCGATATCTTCAACTTGTTCATTGCCTATTTGCAGGCTTCAATCGTTGCTGCCTCCTGCATCGACCGATATCGCGCCTCCCTATCGACCGATATCTCAATTCCGTTGCTTCTATTGAAAAAAGGCGTATCTGTACAGCCTAATGAAAGGAACAGATATTAGCAGTGCTGAAATCTTGGTGGAAGGTCGTTATTCCAATTTGGTGGCTTTTGGTAGCAGCAAAAGCGCAGGCAGCAGCAACGATCGGAGCAATTGCTACCATCTGTTACGTGGCATTTTGGTGTAAATATCTGTTCGATAAAAAGGATGAATAAAGATAATAATTAATGTTGTTGTTAGAATCTAGCTAGATGTTCTATCTTAAAGGGGTTATATATGGCGATAGTACCCACATAACCCACGTGACTCTAGCTTGCACCCCACTGTGCAATCCACTGTACAACCCCACTGCATAACTACCTACCTAGCTACATGCAACAATAGATCATTCTAACATGTAACAATATAGAAGGATACTAGAAAGAAAAGAGAAGAGGGGGCTAAACCTAAGAAAATAACTAAGGATTCCGTTGCTTAATAGCACTACCCGATAGTTTTGCCTCTTGCCGGAGGGGAGACAGCGTGTATGAATACATATTGTGGTCATTTTTGGATTTCGCAACCCAAGGCCATAGCTCGCATGGAGAACATTTGTCGGGTCACGTGGAGGAGGCCCTCGCTGCCCCTCACTATGACTAGTTGCAGAGTCTCTATTACGAGCTCCTCTTTTTCCTTCTTCTTCATCTTCTTGCTTACCTCTCTTTGTTGCTAGATTTGCTGTAGTCTTGCAGAGAGATACATAAGATCATCGCTTCCACTCTTCTTTTCATCTCTGTGCATGTCCCATGACAACATTCGTCGTGAACTGTGGCACCGAGTGGTAGACAAACTTGAATTTTGCATGATGAACTTCATATTTGCCACGCTTGGGTTCTGCCAGTACCGGTCACATTCCGGTCGAACCGTCGGTACATGAAGGATACGCTGGACGCTCTCATAAAAGCTCAGGTATGGCTCAATGAGTGAATCAGCTACCTCTTTTGCAGATGTCGACTGCCCAGATGTGCAGAAGATGCCTTTCTTCTTTCTCCTGCGGCTGAGGGTCTTGCCTTTGACGAGAGCTTGGCACGCATCGCCCTTTTCTGCCTCTGCTCGACCGAGCAAATCAAACTCTGTCGGTAGCTACAGCATGTTGGTTGGTAGGAATATGGAGTTTCAGTTATGATACTACACGCTTTTGCCTTTTCATGCTGGGATGGGAGTTAATTCAAGTCAGTTACGATTGCCCAATGGCCATTGGCAAAATACCTTGTTTTGAATATGGTGCCCTTGCGCAGAGGTGAAGATGCCGCATTTGTTCGTTCAAAAGAGCTGCCGTTATCAGGCTCAAATATGTAATGCATTGACAAGCGTTTCTTCAAGTCGTGAACTCTGGCAGTCAGGTGGTCGATATTTCACGGTCCAAATATATATAGAGCGGCAGGGCTTGGAATGCCGCTGGAGGCCTTCAATGGGCTGGGTGCGTCCGCCTCGATATCGGGGGTATTGTGTCCAAGGTTTGGCTTCGAGTTGAAGGTGTGCTGGCTATACAGGCCGCTGGAAGGCATTTGCTGAAGATACGCCGTGCAATGTAGTCGGCATCATTCTCTCGCCCCTCGCCGCGGAGGTGAACAGGAGCCATATGCTCTATTGCAATGCCCACGCGGAAAGCTCTTGTCACACTTTGTCTTGCTCCCAACTGTACATAATACTTGCTAGAACAGTTTGAAGGAGCTCACACGTTCAAAACGACTGCCACATCAAAAGAACAAAGGAAAACAGATACGCTTAAACCTGATTTTCAAATCTCCAACTCTCTCAAGTGCCCGGCTCGTCATGTATCGGACATTCAAGTAGCAAAATCGTGCAATGGGCGTATGAATCTTGCCAGTTGCATTAATGTCGTCATGGAAGCAGAAACTGCCAAGTTCGCCGATTTGACCTCCATATAGCGGCGGCCACGGCCAATCAGCCTGCGATTGTTGATACCGTGGAACGCTTCCTGCCCAACTCATCGGTGACTGTGGTGTCGGGACAAATTTATGAGCGGCTTTGGCACTGCAACCCTTGGCGCGAATCACTTTGCAGCATTGGCAATGTGTCTGAGTGAAGCAGGTAGCTCATCCAACCACCGAGCCTGCTTGGAATCGACTTGCATACGTCACTTTTGGGCCGCAAAACGTATTCTTCCTCCAGGCGATGACAATATTGTCCAGAACAAAGCGCTCGGCCGGTTAGTCTCCCGAAATATAAAAAAAGTTAGATATCTGCATAACATGCTATCGAGAAGCGGGCCAATGTACAAGCCGAACATATTCTCCTGACCCGAAAACCAGTATTAATCAAGTATCATTGTACATAGGCAACATGCCTCGTCGTCTCTCCAGACTACAGCCAGGTGGCGTAGACACATGCCAGGCCTGCACGTCTTCATGATCCTTTTTCGTCATGCATCACCAATGAGCTCTAGGATATATGCGCTCTTTTGCCGCCACCGCCAATTCCTTTTCGTATGCCCCCATCTGCCTGCACTCTTACAGAAGAAGCTCCAGAGGGTTTTCAATGACCTTTTTGAACTCCCGAATCCATTCAGCACCGACAGCACCATCCACAACCTTGTGGTCGAAGCTGGCAGTAACAGTGATCTGATCCTCCCACTCAACACCAGTAGTGCCATCGTCGTTCTCGACAGGGACGGCAACCTTCTTGGTGGTGCCAACGGCAAGGATAGCTGCCTGAGGCGGGTTAATGACAGCAGTGAAGTTGTCAACGGCAGCATTCATGCCCATGTTGGAGATTGAGATGGTACCACCCTGGTACTCCTCAGGCTTCAATTTGTTGTCACGAGCCTTTTTAGCAAGCTCCTTTACCTTTGCGGAGATGGATTCTAAGCCACGAGCATCGACGCCGGTAACGATCGGAGTGATGAGACCGGTAGGCGTGGAAACAGCGACAGACACGTCAACGGTATTGAACTGACGGATAGAGCCGTCTCGCCAGCTGGAGTTGACAGCAGGAACCTTCTTGGAAGCAGTAGCAATGGCCTTGATGAAGAAGTCATTGACAGAAAGCTTGTACTTGTTCTCGGAAGAGCTGTTCAGAGCCTGGCGAAGCTTCAGCAGCTTAGAGACGGACAAAGTGCTGGTAACGAAGAAATGGGGGTTCTTCTGAACAGACTCCTGGAGACGGCTGGCAATGGTCTTGCGCATGTTGCTCAGGGGAATATCCTCGAAAGTAGCACCTGGGGCTGCAACAGCAGGACTACTGAGAGTCTTCTTAACATCCTCCTCGGTGATCTTGCCGCCCTTGCCGGTGCCTTTAACACCGTCCAGGCTGATGCCGTTCTCACGAGCCAGTCGCTTAGCACCGGGGGCGGCATTGGGCTCACGATCGAGAGCAGTCTCGAGCTTGCCCTGGGAAGAGTATTGTTCTGGCTCGGCGGAGGACTTGGCGGAGGGCGAGGGAGTTGATGACGAGGGAGCGGGTTTGGACTCGGACTTCTCTTCCTTGGGCTGGGGGGGTTTGGCATTCCCGCCAGCGTCCTCCAACGTGAACTTGTCGAAAGCGGAGATATCGGTTCCCTCTTCAACAAGAATTGCAATGGGCTGGGACGTAGCTATGTTAGTACTGAACACTCTAGTGGACCCTGATTTTTTATATACAGTGTTACAGCACTGGATTCACTCACGCTTCCGACAGCGACGTCTTTTTCCCCAGACTCTTTGAGAATCTTGGCGATTATACCCTCCTCTTGGAATTCGAAATCCATTTGAGCCTTGTCAGTCTCGATTTCGACCAAGACGTCACCAGGAGCAATAGAATCACCAGCCTTCTTCTGCCAAGCGCCGATGTTGCCAGCCTGCATCGTGGGGGAAAGAGCAGGCATCTTGATGACCTGATGATCGGGGAATGAAGCATAGTATCTCACTACGCGCGAATTGAAGCCAGCGCGCAAGACATTGTGAGTCGGGGCGAGAACTCGCCTCCGAATAGCGGCGCTGAGCATGTTGATGGAAAATAGCGCTGTAGCAAATGCTCGAGGTGAGCGACGAGGTGTATTCGCCGTCTGACCAGGCGATGGGAGACCTCAGTAAGAAGCAAAGAATCGGGCTGAGACGGACTGAGGCCGGGCAGATGATACGCAAAGGCTTGAGCGGCCCGAAGATGGGAGGTTGCGGCAGCGCGCGAATTGTTGGAGAGTTGCCGGCTCAAAATGTAACGGAGAAATCCTTGGGGTTTGTGGTTGGACCAGAATTTTGCGTTGAGCTCCGGTCCCAGTCCTCCGTTGCTCGCAGGCTTTGGGGCCTAAACCGTTTTCGGAGGCGGCCCACAGGCGGCACACGGCGGGCTGTCCATGCATGACAGCCGCTGGACAAGCCGCTGGTTGGGAACTTGGGAGGCCAGTTGCTGCTGGATGCTGTGGGTAGGGGGAATTGGGAATTGGCGTGCCTCCAGCAGGCAGTGGCACTGCAGGTGTTTTTTTTTACAGGACTGATGGGTGCTGTTATTGCTCCTTACACTTACCAGCACAGAGGACCTGACCACTGCAGTCCGATCTACTTCGTTATATTGCCTCCACGGAGTATTGACAAGGTCTTTCTCGGAGACAGGCGTGGCAGGGTCGCGTCTTGGCAAGCCCGAATGCGAGATGGAGACTGCGATTTGCCAGGACACACAATTCAAGTTACTCACCTGGCCGTAACAACAAACCATTGGGCTATCTCATTTTCTGGAGACTGGCGTGCCCTTGACCTCCCGGGTAGTTCAGAATAACGTCATCTTTCAACAAAGAAGGCTGCAGCTCTCGTCGATGTCCGTACATACCCACTATGGCAACTCTGCCATGCTTTCTGCTCTTTTATAACAGCAGCATCAAGCCATACCAGCTGCCTCATCCAAGCACATTTGCACCTGGCATTTTAATTCGTGCTGTCGGTCAGATCTATCATGATGCCCATTGATTTCCGATTTTCGTCACGGACCAACCTCCGGCTCCTAAGTTTTCAACCACGTACGATAATTTGACAGGTGCAGGCCTCTTCTGATGTTGATAGCTCAACTGTCGCGAAGGACAGGAAGGAAAAGTATTCTGTTGGTGGAAGAGATGTATGCTTTTTGTCCTGAACTGTGTTCGATTTTCTCAACAGAATTTCTGAGAGTCGAACAAGTTTGAGGTCACAACCGAAGGCAATTAATTGCTGCACCGTGCGGACTGATGGAGTAAGCGGTATTTATGGCACAGGCAGTCCAGCCCCACTTTAAGTTTTGGCAGTCCACTCAAGCACGCTGTCGTGTACTGACTAGCAGTGCGTGGTACTCCGTACAGTGGGGGTACATGGGTGAGCTGCCTCCTGGCCGACATGTTGCCAATCCATCCACCAATCCACCAACTCCGCCCCTTGGACATACGAGCTTCCTGTTCGCCCGAGTAGCTCGATTCAATAAAATTTTGCGCTGCTTGCTCGCCAGAACTCTGGCAAGTTTGCGCCAAGAACCAGGGCCTCAGATCCTGCCAACTCGAAGCCCGATCAAAGCATATCTGGCACCCAATCCCAGTCCAGCCGGCGGCCACTGCGCCCCTAGTCGGTGTCCGAGACGCCGCGCCTTGCTGGAATCCCTCCAAATCCGATGATCCTGTGATTATATCCCCGTCTTCCAGTCATTCGGTCTACCCGTAATTGCGGTCTCCAAATCCAACTACTCTTCTTCTTTCGAATGGCCCCTGGTCCCGCTGGTGCGCTCCGATGAGCTCTCTCAAGTTCTTGGTATCCTCCCTGGATGCCATCGCAACCTCTAAAGATGCGCAACGCAACAAGCAGCTAGCCGAATCTACGAAAAAAGCCCAGGATGCCGTGAAAGAGCAAGACCATCTACCAGATCCCGAGATTGTTTTTGCTCCTCTGCAGCTTGCCACAAAATCCAACAATCCGCAGCTCACAACGACAGCACTCGACTGCATCGGCAAGCTCATATCCTATTCCTATTTTTCACTACCGAACAAAGATGACATAGAGACCGAATCAAAAGAGGGCAATGAAAAGATTCCACCCCTCATCGAACGAGCTATAGATACCATTTGTGATTGCTTCCAGGGAGAAACCACAGCGGTCGAGATCCAGCTACAAATTGTCAAGTCGCTGCTGGCAGCCGTTCTAAACGACAAGATCGTTGTCCATGGCGCGGGTCTTCTCAAGGCTGTGCGCCAGGTGTATAATGTATTTCTCCTGTCCAGAAGTACCGCCAATCAGCAGGTCGCGCAAGGTACCTTGACCCAAATGGTTGGAACAGTTTTCGAGCGCGTCAAGACCAGACTACACATGAAGGAGTCCCGTTTACAACTTAGTAACCTCAAACATGGCTCGAGCAATATTACATTCGACCCTAATGATCCCGCCAGCGAGGCTGATGCTGGTCCTGATGCTGGTCCTGGAGGCGATGAATCACCAGTGCCGCATTCAGAGACCAACACCTCCGAACATCCCAACGGGGGTGCTAAGCTGACATTGAAGGACCTCGAGCACCGCAAGAGCTTTGATGATTCCACACTCGGCGATGGGCCAACAATGGTCACCAGGTTGAAATCCGTCAACAAGGATGATCCAGCGACAAGCCAGTCGGGTCCCGAAGCGTCGAGTGAGGAAGACATGGACGCTTTGGATGCCGAGGATGAAGTGTATATACGAGACGCTTACCTTGTGTTTCGATCATTCTGCAATCTATCCACCAAAATCCTGCCGCCAGATCAGTTGTATGATTTGCGTGGTCAACCAATGCGGTCAAAGTTGATATCACTCCATCTCATCCATACACTACTGAATAACAACATCACCGTCTTCACTTCGCCACTCTGCACTATCAAGAACTCAAAGAACAATGAACCGACCTCCTTCCTGCAGGCCACCAAATTTTATCTTTGTCTCAGCATTACTCGAAATGGAGCGAGCTCAGTGGACCGCATCTTTGAAGTTTGCTCCGAGATCTTCTGGCTCATGCTAAAATACATGAGACCGTCATTCAAGGTAGCCATCCCGACCAAACCTATTGCTTGAATGAAGAGACCCCCCTAACCCTCTCGTAGAAAGAAATTGAAGTCTTTTTGAACGAAATTTATCTAGCTCTCTTGTCTCGGCGGAACGCGCCAACATCACAGAAGCTTTATTTCGTGACAATTTTGAACAGACTCTGTGCTGACCCGAGAGCTTTGGTCGAGATATATCTGAATTATGACTGCGATCAGACAGTGGACAACATATTTCAAACTATGATCGAGGATCTTTCCAAGTTTTCCATAACGCCCCTGACTATCACAACGATCAATGAGCAAGTATATGAGGAGTCGAGGACCAAATTACCTCCTGCTAGTGAGTGGCAGTTGAAGGGCGTTTTACCGCCACCATTAACGGTTGTTCATATAATCCCCACGCAAGACAATGAACTCGACTACCCCAAAGAATATGCCATAAAGCGCCTTTCTCTTGAGGCTCTGGTCGAAACTTTGCGTTCTTTAGTCAACTGGTCCGCTTCTGTTCGATCCGATGGCGGAGATGTGCTTGGAGCCGAAGGAGATGGTAAAGCCTCTCTTGATGACCTGCGACCCTCTATTGATCCGACTTTAAGTGACAGCGCCTCTCGAATGGATACACCATTACCTCCATCTACGCCCGTCATGGACGATGATCCAGACCAACTCGAAAAGGACAAGGCTCGCAAAACAGCTCTCACAAATGCCATCAGGCAATTCAACTTCAAGCCAAAGAAGGGAATCAAGCTACTGTTACGTGACGGGTTCATCAGCAGCGATAGCCCCGCTGATATTGCTGACTTTCTTTTGAAGGAAGATAGACTTGATAAGACCCAAATTGGCGAATTCCTGGGAGAAGGTGACCAACAAAACATTGATATCATGCATGCCTTTGTTGATGCAATGGATTTCACGAAAAAACGCTTCGTTGATGCTCTACGTCAATTCCTACAGTCTTTTCGCCTGCCTGGTGAAGCTCAAAAAATTGACCGTTTCATGCTCAAATTTGCAGAACGTTACGTCATGGGCAATCCCAACGCATTTGCCAATGCGGACACGGCGTATGTCCTCGCCTACTCAGTTATTATGCTGAACACAGATCAGCACAGCAGCAAAATTGCCAAACGTATGAGCAAAGAGGAGTTCATTAAGAACAATCGGGGTATCAATGATAATGCTGACCTCCCGGATGAATACCTGATTGGAATTTTTGAGGAGATTGCGAGCAATGAAATCGTTCTCACAAGTGAACGGGAAGCCGCGGCCGCGGCCGGCACGCTGACCGTTCAGTCAAGTGGTATTGCAGCCGGTATTGGCCAAGCATTCTCAAACGTTGGCCGAGATCTCCAGCGCGAGGCTTATGTACAACAGTCTGAAGAAATCTCACTGAGGTCAGAGCAGCTATTCAAAAATCTGTTCAAGAGTCAACGCCGAAATGCCGCCAAGGCTGGTCCCAAATTCATACCTGCTACCTCATTCAAGCACGTGGGTTCTATGTTTGATGTCACCTGGATGTCCTTCTTTTCAGCCTTGTCCAGTCAAACTCAGAAATCTCACAATCTCGAAGTCAATAAGTTGTGTTTGGAGGGTATGAGACTTGCGACCAAAATTGCCTGCCTCTTTGAACTTTCCACCCCACGGGAGGCGTTTATTTCCGCCTTGAGAAATACAACTAATCTAAACAACCCTCAATATATACAAGCCAAGAACATTGAAGCCCTAAAAGTAGTTCTGGATTTGGGGCAGACTGAGGGAAATCTGTTACATGAGTCGTGGAAAGATATCTTGCTGTGTATCAGCCAGCTTGACCGGTTGCAACTCATCACAGGCGGCGTTGACGAAAGTACTATCCCGGATGTGTCCCAAGCTCGTTTCATGCCACCATCGAGGTCCGACACAACCAATTCTCGATCATCGACTCAGTCTCGTCAAAAAACACGACAGAGGTCTGGTACTGGTTCAAAGGGGTTCTCAAACGAAATTGCTCTAGAAAGTCGTTCGGACGACTTCATTCGTAGTGTGGATCGGATCTTTACCAACACTGCCAACCTGTCAGGTGAAGCCATGGTGCATTTCGCAAAGGCTCTTACTGAAGTCAGTTGGGATGAGATTAAAGTATCTGGGTCCAACGAATCGCCGCGAACGTATAGTCTCCAGAAAATTGTCGAAATCAGCTACTACAACATGAAACGTGTGCGATTTGAGTGGAGCAACATTTGGGACGTCCTTGGCGAACATTTCAATCAGGTTGGGTGTCACAACAACATGAACATTGTCTTCTTCGCACTGGACTCGCTGCGACAACTTTCTATGCGTTTCATGGAGATTGAAGAATTGGCAGGTTTTAAGTTCCAGAAGGACTTCCTAAAACCCTTTGAGCACGTGCTTGCCAATTCTCAAAACGTCACCGTGAAAGACCTTGTTCTACGCTGCCTTATCCAAATGATTCAAGCACGCGGCGACAACATTCGCTCGGGCTGGAGGACAATGTTTGGTGTGTTCACAGTAGCTGCAAGAGAACCTCACGAGAGCATCGTGAACCTGGCCTACGAGAACGTCAACCTAGTGTACAAGACCAAGTTCGGAGTCGTCATTTCGCAAGGAGCTTTCACCGACCTGATTGTCTGTCTCACGGAGTTTTCGAAGAACTTGAAGTTCCAGAAGAAGAGCCTTGCGGCCTTGGAGTTGCTAAAGTCCACCATTCCCACGATGTTGAAAACCCCCGAATGCCCATTGTCTCAAAAATATAGCAATGGCCACACGGGCGGCAACGCTGAAACCCAGAGCAAGTCAACAGATGGCACCAAAAAGGCACAGCCAAACACGTCTGTTGAGGAAGGATTTTGGTTTCCAGTGTTGTTCGCATTCCATGATGTGCTCATGACAGGTGAGGACCTAGAAGTAAGATCTAACGCTCTAGAATACTTCTTCGCTGCTCTTATCAAATATGGCGGAGACTTCACTTCCGACTTTTGGGATATCCTTTGGCGGCAGCAGCTGTATCCCATATTCATGGTCCTGCGATCGCGACCGGAAATGACCAATGTCCTCAACCATGAGGAACTCTCAGTCTGGCTGTCAACGACCATGATACAAGCATTGCGCAACATGATACAACTTTTCACTCACTACTTTGAGTCGCTTGAGTACATGTTGGACCGATTCCTCGAGCTGTTGGCACTCTGTATCTGTCAGGAGAATGATACGATATCTCGGATTGGAAGCAACTGCTTGCAACAACTCATCTTGAAGAATGTTACAAAATTCACACCGGAGCATTGGATAAAGATTGTCGGGGCATTTTGCGAGCTCTTCGAACGAACCACTGCGTACCAACTGTTCACAGCTACAAACCTGGGCTCAGGCACATCGTTAGCTCTCCCTTCCAATGGATTCGAATTTTCTAGTGCAATCAGCCCTACTTCCGAGATGCTACCCGCAGATGAGAAATCCCTGAAGATTAATGGCACAGATGATATTACGCCAGCTACCGAGAACGAATCCAGTCCACGCCAGCCATTGTCCAAATCTTTGGACGACGACGTCGGAGCCTCAAGCGGCATCTCCGGCCAGCCGCTGGAAGAGTTCAAACCTTCCTCAAATCTCCAACAGCAACCTGTGGTTGTCACCGCAGCCAGGCGGCGCTTTTTCAACAGGATCATTTCACGCTGTGTTTTGCAACTCCTCATGATTGAGACCGTCAGTGAGCTCTTCAGCAACGACACTGTCTACAATCATATTCCATCGACTGAGCTCCTCAGGTTGATGGCCTTGCTGAAGCGATCTTTCCAGTTCGCTCGCCGCTTCAACGAAGACAAAGAACTGCGCATGAAGCTCTGGAGAGAAGGTTTCATGAAACAACCACCCAACCTGCTCAAGCAAGAAAGTGGCTCCGCAGCAACGTACGTGTCTATACTGTTCCGAATGTTTGCAGACAACGCACAGGAGAGACTCGAGAGCCGCCCAGACATCGAGGCAGCCCTTGTGCCTCTCTGCAAAGACATTATTCAGGGTTACTCCGCATTGGCAGAAGAGTCGCAGCACAGAAACATCATGGCGTGGCGTCCTGTGGTGGTTGATGTCCTGGAGGGCTTTGCTACGTTCCCTGAAGATGCTTTCAAATCACATATTCCGGAGTTTTACCCCCTTGCGGTTGACCTGTTGACCAAGGACCTGGGCCAGGACCTGCGGGGGGCTTTGCTCGTCGTTCTTCGACGCGTGGGCGAAGTTGGACTGGGCATATCTGGAATGGCAAAGAGTAGAGAGAAGAGACGGGAAAGCGTTGCGAGTGAGGCACATGAAGGAGCTGGCGTGGGTCAGAACGCATCGGCGATGAGGATGCTGTAAGGTATGGCCATTTTTAAGCAGCTCTTTAGTGGCACGGCGTTGTGACGGAAGATACATTAAAATGATTTGATTTTCTCATTGTACTATTTGTTGTAAACGTACCTTCGACTAAGTCGAGGTCGCCCTCGGTTGTAAATTGTATTGCATTCTTTGACTGCGATTGATTCGACGACTTTTGATTACCATTGCCCCAAAAAGTAGTGGTTCAAAGTGAGAATATGGAGACTCGTTACTGAATGCCATCGCCTACCACCGCGAACAACTTTTGTCTCCAAGCTCATCAAACAGTTTCATTCGGGGTCGTGCTATAAGGGGGTCTATGTCATGATCAATTTGCGCCACAAGCAGTGATGCTGTGTCGTGTAAAATACGATGTTTCTCGACGAAGAGCGCACAAGATATCATGGAATCCTTCGTGATAGGCGTAATGACTAACTCAGAAGAGCATTGATATATGCGCGCAACAGCACAGCCTCCTCCTCCACAGTCTCATCAGGCAACCTCCTGAGTTGTGCTTCTAACAAATCATCTGATCGAACAGCGGCCTTGACCAATGTACGAAGGAAGGAGTCGATGGCCGGCGACCGCTTCGAGACTCGCATAATGCTCACTAGAGCCTCAAAGAAACTGTAGACGTGCCGCTGCATGATCGTGTCCGATCTGTCAATCATGCCAAGAGCAGCCCACTGGAGCAAGCCTTGCCCACAGCCGGCTTCTTCGACATCCGGTACGTCGAAAAGGTCCGGGAACAGCGGTTGGCTTAGGGCCGCTATGTTTTGACTGCAAAGACGGAGAAGAAGTCGGAGCAATCGACCCTGTGAGATGGTGATTTGCGCGGTGGACCGTGATGTAGGCTGTTCAAAAGAGCAATGCTGCTTTATGAGGCTAAGAGTAGGACGACTGAGCAGAATCTGTTTCCATAGGCGACCACGGGTGCCATTCGGCTGGGGTGGTGAGCTGGATTGGTCAACACCGTTACCGAGAACTTCACAGTCCGTTTGTAGCAGGTCCCCGAGAATCCTGCCCGCGCGCTCCGCTACGTCGACATCAGGACTGGATACCCAGCATTCGACGAAAGCATCCACGACCTGCGGAAGCGTACTTAGGATGCAAGCATCGTCTGGGGATTTAGCAGCTTTCTCGATGATGGCGAGTGCCAGGAGGTTCGCTCCGGGGAGAGGCGACCTGAGGGCTGTCAGCAACGACGGCGTATCGGCGATGGCGAGAGCCCCGGTGAAGGACAGCGGCGATAGCAGTTTCTCGGCCAATGCGAGCAAAGGCGCTGGAGGCTGTGCCGTGGTTTTCAGGATCTCGGCCAGAGGCGGAAGTAGCGTAGGTATGAGAGGCGGGACGTTCTCCTCTAGGCTCGGTTTCACTATGGTCAGACGAAGGGCCGGATGGGAGCTACTTCTCTGCATGACTTACTTGTAAGCTGTAGGTGGACATGGTCCAGAAGGCGATCATCAAATGTAGTATTAGGGTCTATCAGTATTTCCCGCAGGTGGTGCTGCAATTCAGATAATCCAGATATCGGGACGTTGTCCATGTTGTTGTATTCAGGAACGATCCACGAGCTCATATGGAGAATTTAGATAATGTGGAGAGAAAAAACTCAGGAGTTGGCCCTTGGCTTGATTGCTCAGACTACAAGGTCAAGAGATTTGGGAGATGTTCAGAAGGCCAGTGTCTATTAAAGCTGTTGGTCTAGCTATTCGCCTCAAATAGCTGTTGAGCTGCATGACAGTCGCCTTGTGACGTCTGCACCAAGCAAGGTACGGATGGGCCCGTCACAACGGATCCAATTCCGCCCCCACCATGCTGCCAGGACTTTCGTCGCAACTTTTTGCTTGGTCCGCCTCAATTTCGCGGTACTAGATAAGAGTTTTTTCTTTATTTTTTTCACAAGACAGCACCATTGACGCACTATTTTCGAGAAGCACCCTGCTCACATCTCTCTTTTCATGTCTAGAGGTGGTCGCGGCGGACGGGGAGGAGCGAGAGGTGGGGGACGTCCCAATGTGCCTTGGGACACGGGCGATGAGCCCGACGCCAGACCATCTGAACTATTTCCAGTACGTCTTTGCTTGGCACAGAAGTCACAGCCCATCTGGAGCCTTTCCAAATATCTAAGAAGGAAAGAAAAAAAAAACTCATCTGACGAGAAATGATACGTGCAGCGTTACGCTGTTCCCACTTCACGCGATCTGTCTGCTTCCGAAATCAGCTCAGTCCAATATTTCCTACTCCTACGGCATCAAATACACTCGTCACCTCTGTACACCGCCCGAAGAACCTCTACCCGCGATCCGACCGCCCCTCGAAAACTGTACGGCCAAGCGCAAATGAACGCCCGGTACGGACTCAAGAACAAGGCATCGGTGGACCCCTTCACAGCCATGCCGACCTACTCCGAGAAGTTCGTCCGCGAAGAGCGTGCCCTGCCCGACTGGTCTGCGCGCCCGGTGTGTCGCGAGATGTTTCCAGCCGAGCTCCATGATGTAGTCGAGCCCGAGGACGGCGCGGGCGTCCGTAGGATTCGGAAATTAGAGCTGAGTAGGGTAACCGCCTTGCCTAACGCTGAGGAGGCGTTCGGGCTGCCGTCGTTGGATGGAGAGGACGAAGAAGGCGTTGGCGGCAGTGGCAAGAATATCCTGGAGAGGCTTGAGGCAATGCGCGATGACGAAGGTGACGAGGGTGCTGATTTGGAAGATGAGGAAGGCTTGGAAGAAGAGGAGGAGGATGAAGTGTATGATGATGAGGATGCTGGTGATTACGATGCCGAGAACTATTTTGACAACGGTGATGACATGGGTGACGACTACGGTGATGGAGATGATGGCGAGGGCACTTATTAATTCAATCCGCCGACAGGACGATTGACGCATGTTTCTCTTAAGGGGGAGTTCGGCGAAGCACACTCCACATATGTTGCAATGATCAATATTGCTCATCTATGTTCAGATACCCAACGACCACAGTAGTACATATCAAAAGTCAGCGGTGCAAATAAAATATCCAAGTAGGATATCGTTTTCTTTATTTCTTAAGAGGTCAATTGCGCACTATCATGACATGCACTTGAAACGTGATTGGTTTACTCATGAATCCAAAAAGGGCCTTTCGCAAAATTCAACTGCAGGCAGCGCGATATCTTCGTCCACCACTTACTCCTCTTCAAAACTCTTGTTCGCCTAACGCCATGGTTGCCTCGTTTATCGTACCAAAAAGAATAGCCTCTGTCTCTTCTCACGGATGCAGATTTCGTGGTGCTCCGGCCCCAACTCATCAATTAAGCGCCAGTAATATCGATGGGCGCGACGATGTGCTATAGCACTGATACTGAGAACTGTCCGGCGCCTTTGTAAAGCTTAATAAACAGTTTGTCACGTCTCTACGATTTGGATTTGCGCATAAAGTATGCCACATCGGTCAGATATTCATGCCCGTCCCATAAACGCCGCTGTCAAGTATGCCCGCTTGCAACCTCGATAATCTCTCGCGAGTGTCAGCAATCTGACCTGCTTGAGCGATGATAGCGTTCCCAGTCTCTCTGAGAGCGGCAAGAACCTGCCCAAGCTGATCCTGCACAGCTCCGCCGGCTGCAGTGGCGTTCCGATCTTTCAAAGCTCTGATCTGTTCGTACAAGCCGTTTTCAACCCCAGGCATATCTCTTTCGATCTCGGCGCGGTATTCGTCTAACCTTTTCTTGTATTTTTCAATGTCGTCGCATATACGATTGAAGTACGTGATCAGGTCTTGCGCGCTGGCGTGTGCTGACGCACCGTCTGTCCTGTTGGTGTCGGAGGGAGTCGGACCGGCGAACAGCCCGGTTTGATGATAATGCGCCGGCAATTTCAAGTTGTCAGTTGCTTTAAAAGATAGCTGTGCGTCTGCAATGTTCTTTTTCGTCAGATCTTGCAGCCCTTTGATCGTTTGAATATCCCGATTGAGGGCAACTTGGACGGTCTTGAACTTTGTGGAAACAAAGTTCACATCTCTGCCTAGTTGCTCAATATCTTTCTCATGTTGAGGCATGAACTCTCCGATTTCATCTTTCATTTTCATCACTCGCTGTATGCCTTTATCAATCAGTGCAATCTCGTCTTGAACAGGTTTGACCAAATCGTCGAAGCGAGTACGAGGGCGTAAATGATCGTAGTTGATCTGAACAGCTGGTACTTGCGATGTTGATTGAACTTGCTGCGGTTGTGTTTGGCCGCTGTGTGAGGTGGAAGGAGAAGACAATTAGTTCGTTACTCTTGCATAACACTTTGCCAATGCACTTACAACAGCCCACTCGAAGGCTTCGACTGTGTTTGGCCAAAAAGACCACCCCCAGTCGTGGAAGTTTGTGTGTTCGTTGTGGAAGCACCAAAGGGATTGCCACTCGTCTGCTGTGGCTGCTGTTGCTGCGACAGCGTGGTAGTATTGTTGCCGAATAGCCCTCCACTGGATGGCTGTTGAGTTTGTTGTTGATTTGAAGCGCCGCCGAAAAGCCCACCTCCAGCACTCCCGCTTTGTTGTGTCAACTGATTGTTTGCAGCCCCCCCAAATAGCCCTCCAGCCGTGCTGGACTGGGTCGGTGCCGCATTTGTCGATGAACCGAACAGTCCAGTACTCGGTTTTGGCTGCGCGGCCCCAAACAAGTCCCTCATGGTCGCCATTCCGCCGGTAGTTGTGGTAGTTGGGTTCGTGGAAGTACTCCCGGATCCAAAAAGCCCAACAGGGGCGGATGGTTGTGCTGCCGTTGAGCTTCTAGAGACGCCGTTGGTTAGCATTCGCGAGATTAAAGCCGACCACTAGTTGTTTTCGCGCGCTGCAGAACAGTCGCAGGCTAGCCAAGAGCATTGATGGGTTCGTATGTAATACTGACTGTGAGTTAGCAGCGCCAGTATTGATCGTGAGACTACTAGGCACACTAGCTGAACGTGCAAGAGACATTGAAGTATCTGGAGGAAGGAAACGAAGGTCCCGGCGAGAGCGCGTCTAAGCTCGGAACCTGACTTTTTGTGAGTCTGGCTTCGATGGAGGGCTTGAGTCGAGTGGAGCTCCACAACTTTCAGCGAATCGCCGGCTTCAACTCAAGCTCAAGCTGGGACTTGTCTTTTCCAAGTATCTTGGAGCGCATCCTCTTGTCTATGATTCTAAACCAAACCAACAATTCGACTATTAGGAACCTCAATTCTTTGCTTCAACTCTCCCCACGAACAGTGACCTCCTTAACTGCGTCAATCCTTATGCGAAATGAGTTCAGACATGTCGGAGCATGAGATGGAAATGGACGAGGGAGACGACCTTTACGAGCCGGAAGAGCCCAAAGTTGAAAGCGACAAGAATGCTGCTTCCGCCAAGACAGAAGAGTTGGAGGAAGGCGAGGAAGAGGACGAGGGTGGCGCAATGGATGAAGATGACGATGACTCCGTATGTTTCTCCAGCAACGTCCTCTTAACAATTATCTACTTACCGAGCTTTGCACACCACAGGACATTGATATCATCACCGAGCGCAAAGACGGCACTACTGCTGCGCCTCCAACGTAAGCAAAAATCCATACTACTCGCAACTTATCTGAGCCGTAGCTAATCATCTCATGAGCAGCCAATCCAAGTATAGCGATATCCGGAATATCCCCCAGCGAACGACCTCGGGCGACTCTTCAAAACCAGCACCCGTAAAAAAAGAAGAGGAATCCAAATCTTCGAATGGGACAATGAATATTGCGGCACCGAGCGCGGATCAAGCATCGGCAGCTGCATCAAGGTCAACCATAGACATCAATGCGAATCCAGTGTATCCCAGCGCGGGGAAACCCATAACCCAAGTTAATATTGATGAAGGTTAGATAAGCATTTGAATACTTGTGATGACGGGTGTGCAAGATAGGACGGAATACTGACATGAAAAGAATAGACCTACCAGACAACGAAAAGCCCTGGAGAAAGCCAGGAACAGATATCAGTGATTACTTCAACTACGGCTTTGATGAATTCACGTGGGCACTGTATGCCGCGAAGCAAGAGAGCATTCGAGGAGAATATGGCGCCGATTCATTCGCCACGAATAATAAGAAGATGATGGAGGACTTCAACAGCATGATGATGATGGGCGGAATGGGTATGCCTGGTGCCGGCAGTGGAGGTAATGCGTCTATGGCTGGCATGGACGGAATACCACCTGAAATGCAAGCTATGATGCAACAAATGATGGCCTCGGGCATGGATCCTTCTCAAATGGACCCGAGCCAGATGAGCGCCATGTTTTCGGGGATGCAGAACGGCAGCGCGGGACCCGGGGCACAAGGGAATCAAGGACAAAACTTTGGTGGTGGAGGCTTCGGGGGTAATCAAGGGGGCTATGGCTATGAACAAGGCATGTCTGCCGGCGGCGGCGGCCGTGGTGGTTTCAGCGGCGGAAGGGGACGCAAAGGTCGATGGTGAACTGGCCTCGTCGCGGTTCGCGATGACTACGTGCTGGGAATTGAAATGTCGAACATAGTTCAGGGCATACGGCGTTCATGGGTCGGGTTAACCTCGCCAAGGGCAGGTGGGTTTATGGAAGGTATTTCCATAGCTGGTGGATTCTTATCACTGTATTCTTCTTGAAGTTCAAAGCAATATCAAACGCAGCGCTTACTAAGGACACATTTTACTTGGATGCTCATCCAGTAACCCTTGGGTGAGGGTATAGAACAAAATACATGTACTCGACGGGTCAACCCAACTACCTAGGTATTTAACAAATCAACGGTGGCGACAGTCGGGGCCCCGATGCCTGCTAAGAATATTTAGCCCGGATAAAGTGCATCATTCTCAGCATGAGAAAGACAAAACTAGCAAATAATTTTCTACATGAACATTTGCTGAAGCAGAGCCCCCCAAAATGTACGGCTGGCTACGCTTCGTTGATCAAGCAGTTAGTTGCCAAAACAATTTCCATGATCTCTTTTTGTATTAACTAGACGCTACATCTACTGTTACTTGCACCCACGGCTAGTCATCCTGCATCAAGTTGAATTCAAACAGTTCTCCGGTGATGGCCGAGTACTACTGCGAGATAGCGCTTAATGCTATCCTCTTGATGGGTCTTGGCAGGGGAAAACCGCCGACAACATGCATTCATTATCAAGTAGTAATTCATCGGCCCCCTGCTGGATGGGTAGGCCAAATTGTTTGGGAAAACGTGCTTGCACTGCCATGGCACATGAACCTGACCAAACAGAGAAGCTGTTGTAACGAGGTCTCTGTATGCAAAGGTAAATCACCAGCGGCCTCTTTTCGAAAGTCGAGGATAGGGCGGTCAGTTCCCAGCGACTCCATACAGCTTAACCAATACCATTCCATGCGCGTCGAGTGGCTGAATGCATTGTCGATCACTACTGCCATTCCTCCAATTTCCCTGTGACCCGAGGAGAGACTAACTGGTCGACAAGTCCCTCGACTTTCTTCTCATGACCATCTGTCCCTCTTTCGAAGAGTGACACATTTATAAGAGAACCCCTCAAGATATGTTGTCAAGAGAAGAATATGACACGCCGTCCTGACTCATATCAAGCGGACCAAGGATCTCATGTCAATTACAGTATACTGTTCAATGCCCTGTGACTGAAACAGCCGCGACGGAATATCAGCCAACAAAGAAGCGGCTTCCTTCGCCAGGGTATCATCCATGTTCTACATATCTACTCTCAAATGTCGCCATACCGAAGTCATAATCATCCCAAATGAACCAAAAGATAATGTACACAATCCAACAACAGCAGGGTCGAGCGAAAAAAGCAACATGACGCTGGACAATCGCCTCCATGTAAGCAGACACGGCTCAGAGTCGATCATCACGTCGGGATAAAGTGCTGTGAATCCTGCTGCTGTTGCTCAAACGACTGTGAGAAAGCAGCCAACCCGGCCACAATCCCGACAGTCATGATGAGAACCGAAATGATGGACCAGACGACTCCCCAGCATTGAGAAGAGCCGCCATAGCGCTTGGCAAACACACTGGCATCAGAGGAGTTGACTTTTCGAAGGATCAGATCGTCGCAGATATCCCACACGCTGTACAACGACGACATGACGCCAATGAATAACACGACGAAACGCAAAGCCTGTGCGTGGACGATAAACCAACAGGCGACAAGAAGCCCGACTGCCAGTAGAATAGTAAGAATGGTCAACCAGTTGCGTCTCCCCCACCACAGCGTTAGCAAGAAGCATACCGCCAAAACCATGCTAGCTACTTTGGAGGCTACGATGCTGAAGCCACAGAAAGTAAGAAGAGCTCCGATGATGGATGAACCTAAGTAGCCGGCAGGCAGGGTTATGGCGCTGATTCCACCGCGCATGCGAGTTACGCCTCCTTCGTTTGGGTCAAGACTGATGGACTCGATCTTTCCACCAGTGAAGACGGCAGTAATGGCGTGCCCGAACTCGTGGAATGCAATGACAAGCATCTGGAAGGGTTCTTGTTAGTGGGATGCGGTCTGATGGGCAGTAGGCAAAATTGCTCAATTGTTTTGCCATGAAAGCAAAAATGAAATATAAATTTGTAAATGAAAAAAATACTTCATACTTTGAATGGCCAGAGTATCATTCTCAGATACGGCACGTTCCATAGAATGGCAATGGCGACCACATAAGCGGCGATGACTCCCAACGTAACTTGTTGCGTATGCGTGGGACTCTGCAGGTCACGAGTGGAAAGCGAGCGGACGGATGAAGAGGTCATGTCGCTATGGTAAGCGGGCGAACGTATGGACGCCGCGACGATCATCGACGGCGCCATGACGAATGGCGGCACGAGGGTCAGAAGTGTGCTACCTTGCGCGCAAAGACTCGTCTATGAGCTTCTCCTAGGTGAGGGCGATGTGGTGGGATATCAAGCTTGCTTCGTCGTCGGCAAGAAGGAACAGTCGACTCCGGACGGCCAACTCGAATCAATTTGGAACCCAAACGAGTGATGTATGGAAAGTGAAAGTGAAAGTGAGAGAAAAAGAATTGAGAATTGTAGGACGTAGAGACAGAAATTCACAATTGAAATGTGTGTGTTCGAAGGTAAGCGCCAAGATGGGACTCTTTTTGTTTCATCATGCAAGATCAGGATGACCTTTCTCTGGCGCATGCGACCCAGCCACGAAGGGGCCACGAAGGGGGCAGTAGTGGCGCCAGAAAGCTGGCTTGGAATGGGTGGTGGCTGGGGACCTTCGGGGGCTGACGGTTGACGCGGCTTTAACAAGTGGATCCACCGACGCCTAGCGATACTGTGGAAAGTGGGGGGGGGGGGGGGGGGGACTTGA
>KQ061705.1:136667-166195 GCA_001008035.1 Atkinsonella texensis
GGACTGTACGTACCTAGTACATGCAACACCATGATCTGCATAATGTGCTTGATCAGCCACCAGGTCCGGTAATAATTATCTTTCGGACGAGCCTTGCTATACGCGCAGCAGCCCCACCTCTGGGCTATTAGAACCTAAGGAGGTCGATAACTTGCATACACCTTCACAGGAAACAGCAGAAAACAACTTTCTTTGTTTTTTTTTAAAAAAGGCAAAATTAGCTGAGTTGCAGACTATAGCTTCCTTGTATGTATGTAATTCGATCGACCACGTTCATGACCTTAGTGCCTCCAGGGCGTGCCACGTAAATCTGCGGAGGGGTGAGAACATGGAGCGCTCATTGCCTATAATTACTGTCATTGGCTGTCAATATTTGGTTCTGAAGTGGTTCTGGTGAAGCGGAGCGTGGCCGGAATGCCGCGATAGCCTCTGTCATCTTGTTACAACAATAGAGGACAAACTGGTTTGATGTTCTTTTGCTCAAGTTATATTTTCCATTTTCCTGAATAGATGCCTGTTATTTTCCTTGTACTGCTCCTTGTTCTGAGCATGTTGGTATAAATGCCTCTGATTGGCTGCACGCGGATCTACACCACAATGCCTAGGGCATCCGTGCGAAAGGGTGTGTATCTTCGGCTTCCTCTTTCTACGTAAAGAGATTGAATCAATCATCAATGATTGCATCTTCAAGTGCCCTGTTTCCCCTTGTCCCCTTGGTCTTCCAGCAAAGCATACTCATTCGCAGCTTATGCAGTCTGAACTTGCACCTGACCATCGGGCATGCCAAAGTACGCTGCCACGGGCTTCTGGGCCTGCATTTCCTTTCCTAACGCTGCGGCTTGGTGACCGTTGAAGCCGTAGAACAGACCAATCTCCACAATACCGGGTATTTTGAGCAACTCATCAGCCAACCTCTGGACCTCCCACAAGCCCTCCCTGCCCTTGCCGTCCACGGTTGAAGATAAGTCTTTGGAGAGTAGAAGTGGGGGGAAAGGTGCGTCAATGATCCACATTCCATTATCCGTCACACATTCGCCCGCTTTACTGGGAAGACCGGACCGGACAGCAGGAGCAGCGGAGCCCATGGCACGGAGTCTTCTCAGGACGTCCGGCGCAGCGAGAGGAAGAACTTCAACCGGGATCGTCTTCCATTTTGTACATAGCCGATGGGACTGCTTTCGGGAGTCTTTGTCGTTTTTATTCGTGGATTAGCGTACCTCCCCCATGTATTGCCTTCTCCAAGACTGTTGGTTAAAGAGGTACTAGATGAAGAAACTCACCAGCCACCACGACAAATTTCTTAGCGGCCGTTGCCACAAGCTTCTCCTGAAATAAGCACGCGCCGCCGCCTTTGATTAAGTTGAGATCCTCATCGACCTCATCAGCTCCGTCGAAAGCGACGTCCACTGCAACAGGTTGACCATCGAGAGATGGTCTTTCGTCAATATAGCATATGTTCAACCCAGCAGCCTTAATGAGGCCCTTCGACTGACTGCCTGTAGGAACGAATGTCATACTTGAGCAAAATTCAGGGCCTTTGCTGACAATTGCTTCGACAACGTATGCGACGGTGCTGCCGGAGCCGATTCCGACAATTTTATGAGACGGAAGCAGATGTTCGTCTACGGCCCGGTAGGCAGCTTGCTGCTTGGCCTTTTCGACGGGATCAGCAGCAGACGCCATAGTTCTATTGCCTGTCTAGAATGTCGTCTCGTCAGATTCAACGCAGAGCGCGGATTTGCTCCAATAATTCGAATCGGAGATGATGGCACTGTACAAAGGAGACCAGTCGCGGCCGGTATTGTCGTCTTGGTCTTATTATGGGCGAAAGAAACCGACCGGGCCGCACGTAAAGATTGGATGAAAAGCTATAGCTAACCGAGATTGAACAGAGAAAAGTAAAAAGTAAGAGCTTGCAAGTCGGGAGCATGGACCAAGCTGTGGGTCTTCTGGGGCGTAGAATAGCCCTTTCGATTGGTCTATTGAAGCCTACATTTTCTAGCATCTCTCGGAACTACGTAAGTCGGTTCGCAGGCTATCGCAAAGAATAATCTTTGACCAATTGATTCTATTATATTATTTTGCTTATGGAGACAAGGTTTTCACTGTGGGTATCAGATGAGATAAATAATAGAGTCTGGTGCAGTGGATGATTGTACGGAGTACATGTTGCATTAAGATGAAGGGACCACTCTGAAACCCAGAAGGTAAGTGGAACTGCTGCCTCCATAGCAATTTTTCAAAGATTGAAGTTATTATATAAATGGTGATCTTGTCGCCTCTCGACTGCTGAGCGTTAGAGTTCTGATCAGTGTGAACGGCAGAATCTTCTCAACTTGCTTTTTCGCTCCCTGTGCCATTCAATTTGAAGTAAGGGACGTGCTCCGCAGAAAATTTCTATTCATCTGAAGTGGTCTTTCAAATTCGGGACAAGAAGTTGCCATTTCGGGTGGAAAAGATTGCCAAAATTCCAACTCCGGAATCGCGGTCGACAGATCGAGACATTCATCACTGGTGCTACCTTCTGCGGCCTTCATGACTTCTCTTGAAAATGTTATGTAATGCATTACATGGTATGTATTAATAATGCTTATGAACGCAAAGAGAAGGAAAATACTTTAGTGTTAATTAACGATTTTCCCTTTTTGAACAGGGGCCAATATAATCATCATGTTCCGACTGGTATGCATCAGAACTCGGCTCCAGGAATTTCGGCCCGTTGACCTAGCTGCAACAGGCGACGAATGCTTTCCGACCCAGTCTTCTCGACGGACTGGTTGCCATATACTAAGCCGTCGTGGCTTGCCACCTCCTTCCAGGCGCTCTTCAGAGCATTGACGCGAACGCTGAGCCGCATGCCCTCCGGCAAGTCCGCCGTGCTAAAAGTCATGAGGGTCAGCGGCTGTGTAGAGAAGAACGTGTTCGTGGCACTGTCCACGCCGCCATTGAGGAACACTTCGATTATCGAGCGATCCAACACTCCGCTCATAGACCACGTCCCGTTGTGTGGCAAGCTGTTGGTCGAAAACTTGTCGGTGAAGAAGACGTTATCGAAGCCACTGACACCACCGCGGTCGAGATAGAACGGCAAATCATCGCTGAAGTAATATCCTCCTCGAATATGCTCTCCTGTTACTGGGCTGAGAAAGGTGAAGTTGAGCGTGGCTGTTGATGGGATACCCATTTTTGGGATTCCAGTCACGTTGGCTTCCCAGTAAACGGCGTTTGACTCGAGCTTGGAAAAGTCCACGGTCGTCGTTCCGTTGGTTTGGCTTTCGTTGAATGCTAGAGCCTCTCCCATAATGGGAGACATGTCATATGGGCTGTTGACAAGCTTCCAACCAATCCGGTCTGTCTTGGTGAGATGGGTTCGACGGGGCAAGCTCATTGTGCTTCGCCAGTTTTCCTGCCCAGTTGGCACGACCGAAGTATATTGCCAGTTAGAGGCCCATGCAATGTAGACAGGGTCCTCTTCGTCAGGAAGTCCGTAGAAGAATTGCCCTGCGTAGTTGTCTTTGCCAAAATCTGCTACGCGCGCAACAGAGTCAACAGCTTCGAAATGCGTTCCATTGAACGTTCCTGGATAGTACTGTGAGATAGAACCACCTCGTGGGGCGCCAGGATTGATACTGATGATCAACAGCCACATGATGTCTTGCTTCTGTCCTTTCTCATCATAATAGGGCATGCGGATGAGGTTTGGACACTCCCACTGGAGACCAAGGAGGCCATGATAAGAGAAATTGCTCGCATGAGTCCAATCAATCAGATTCGGTGACGTGTATATTCCCATTGTAAATTCCTGAGCATAAGCAATTACCATGACCCAATGATCTTCGTACAAGATGACCTTGGGATCACGGAACTGTGAGGAGTTGCTGGGGACAACAGGGTTACGCTCATATGGGGTGAAATGGTAACCTCCATCATGGGAATATGCAATTGCTTGTGTTTGAGGACCAGGGTTACCGTCACTGTCATACTCTGCCAAAGTCTTGATGATGAAAAGGTTAGCGGCCTTGTGTACCGTCGAAAAATTTGGGCCATGGACTATATAACTTGGACTTGAAACTCACGTATATGGCTACAACACCGTTGGTCTGGTTGGGAAAGAAGCCAGATGTGTTCTCACTGTCTATTACAGCACTTCCAGAAAAAACGAAAATATTTTTCTTGGGCGGGAATAAGGCAATTGGCTGGTTGGTCCAATGATACAAGTCTCGAGAGGTCGCATGACCCCAATGCTGGTTTCCAGCCACGTTGGCAGTAGGATTGTACTGATAATACAAGTGCCAAATGCCATCGGCATCCCGGAACGGGCCATTTGGATCGTTCATGAATCGCGTAGGAGGGGAGAAGTGAACCTGGGGCCGATATCGACCAGCATAGTCGCCAACCACAGGGGTGCCAGAAGGGACCTTGTCGACACCAGCTCTAGCTGGAGTTGCCTGCACGGTTGTAGAAGAGGAGTTGAGAGACAAGCAACTGCCGACGAGCTGCAGCGACGCGATTATGGATAGGGAAGCATTTCTGCGATGAATGTGATGGATCATTATGTCGTCGTTGCTTGTACATGGAGCAGCGAAGGCGAAGGCAAAGGAAAAGGAAAAGGCAGTAAGTAGTGAGTAGTATAGTATCCAGCAAAGCGCAGCAGTTGAAGAAGCAGATCTGCTATTGTGACTTCCTCCTCTCTTTCTTCCCACGGATATAGTGTGCAGCTCACCACTCCAGAGGTACGTAAGTAGGTAGGGACATGGAGTAGGACTCAAACCCCTCTTCCATCTGTTTCTTTCGACCTTCACTCTTCAGGGTGGCATTTTCACCCATGGAGGCGCTCAAGAGTCCGAACGAACGGCCCGTTGGATGTCAAATGAAATGAATAATGAATGCATCAGTGTGGGTCTTACCCCATGGAGAAGTTTAAGCTTGTGCGAAAAGTCTTGGCGTCATCCGTCGACGGCCGGACCGACAAGAGTACTCTGTAGGTGTCGGCAAATGCCATCCACACCTTTGCTATAGAAATCGAAAAGCGCTGCACTGCAGGCCGTATAGTTATGTACCTAGGTATGTACGGAGTGCGGAGTGCGGAGTACATATATATACATGGCAATATTCGCCAGCTGTGGGCGCTCAATAAATTAAATCGGAAGAGTATGCGCGGCTGTTAATTGAGGCTCGGCTGTCATGATGAACCCATCTCAGCTTTGGGTGACTATGTATCTTCAGCTGCAAGAATTTCCAGCATCCTCCTGCTTAAAGTGCATGTTGTCATGTTGTCATGTTGTCGGCAAAGGTGGACAGCAACGTCGGACAGGCATAGCAGGAAGAGGGGGGGGGGGGGTGGCAGTGACGCGACGTTTTCATGAGCAGCGACATCGGCCGCTTCAGACAGAGGCCAGGTCGGTGAAGTGAAGACAGGGTCAACACAACAACGCCAATACACGGTTCTAAGCTTTGCTTTTCGAGATTGCTGTGCAAGAGAAGTTCAGGTTGAGATTGCCTCTTTGACTACGGTCAACATCCTCAATCTAGGTTTCTGTTTGGTCTGAAATGTTATTATGAAGTCTAGAGCTACCTACTACATAAGTATGCTGACGTGTTGAGCTGCTTGAGTCTTTGAAACAAGGCATCTTATCTTTGCATCTTTTCCCATGTTGACTCGGTAGAATAACCTCAAGCAAGTTGTGGTAGCCATCGAAAGTAAAAATAACTTAACCCCTTTGACTTCCAAGGTTGGTGGGGCTTTTGAATTCGGACGAGATGTCATCAGGACAGTATGGGGTTATGACATGATTGGACAATAATCCTCACCGGTACATACAAAGTGCCTTCGACGGAAGCGAGCCTTATTGGACAGTAACCGAGTGTTGTGGCTCTGGACCCCTGCAAGAACTGATACGGGAAAGTGCGGTTGTCCGGTCAACACCCATCAATCAATACTGCGCGACAGCTTGCATTGTCAACATCCAAATGAAGCAAACAGACAGTTGCACAGCGCAGTTGTTGGTCGGACTTTACACTGCGTGCAGGCGATATTACCTTGGGGCTACCAATCTCGAGGAAACCACAACTTTCTTCATCAATCCATCTACGCAATCCAGCTCTGCAGGCCAAACTTTTTCCCACCAGCCTTTGGTCCTTGGTCCTTTCTTCACTTCACCGTGGAAAAGCAAACAGAGATTCGTAAAGGATTGTGGGAATCGCTATCCCGCGCATGCCAGTGGTCTACATTGTCACCACAACGTGCCCACCTTGCTTTGTTGTTTGTCCCGTGCTAATTTTGCATTCCAGAAAACAATCGTAAAGCTTCAACGCACACAGCGATTGGCACGATGAACCGGCCAAGCACCCCTTCACGACCTCCCGACTACAGTTTTCCCAGCTACGATGATGAGCGCGATACTCCTCCTGGCCAGAATCCGGCTGCTGTCCGGCTCTTGACGTCCATTGAGGATTCTATCAACGAAAGCTCGTGAGTAGCACCACCACCCTACCGCTGTCAACGGCCTCCGCATTCATCCATTCCATCAATTAGTTATTGCATTACACACTCCTTCCATTCGTTCCGTCCCTTTGGTCACTACTCAAACTTGCATCCACGTAACATTGCGGGAGCGCTCTGCTTCCCCTGCCGCTTGCATAATGCAGAACTATCAGAGCTCACACCGTGTTCATCATAGTCCCCAAGCGACAAGGCTATCCTATCAACCCAGCGTTGTCTCCTCCCACTCTCGATCAAACTCAATTCGAGATGAAACGCCCAGTATGCGACCTCCCGACTCGAGCTATATTCCCTTTGGCAGTCGAGAAACAGCCTCGCCACACCGACCATGGACTCCCTCTAGCAGAATATCAGAACTGTCACGACCACCACCATCCATAGGGTCATATGAGCCATCAGATCTCAATGGCAGTCCTCGGCCAGGCACCCCATCCTCTCGCTATGGAGGAAGCCCTCGTCGTCCTCTGCCTCCGGCACCATTATTCTCAAACGCGGCTCGTTCTTCGCAGACTTTTGCTGATGATGCCACTGTATCCATTCCCCTCGATGACGGGGACGACGTCTTCGGCCTTGAGTCAGATCTGAGCGAATCCCGACCCTTGCCCACACATCTTGATTCTTTCATGTCTGCCTCTCAAGAGACTTTGAATGAGGAGGCGGATGAAGTCGACAAGGTGGAGCATTACGGACCAGCTCCTGATGGTGCTCAGGAGCGCCGTGGTGTCCGAGCGCCGCAAATGTCGAGGAAGGAAGTACAGCTTATCAACGGCGAACTGGTGCTCGAATGCAAGATTCCTACTATCTTGTATAGCTTTTTGCCGCGGCGCAATGAAGTCGAGTTTACGCACATGCGGTACACTGCTGTAACATGTGATCCTGACGACTTCGTGGACAGAGGGTACAAGCTGCGGCAGAGCATAGGCAGAACCACGCGGGAGACTGAGCTCTTCATTTGCATCACCATGTACAACGAAGATGAGTTCTGCTTCACCAGAACTATGCATGCCGTCATGAAAAACATTTCTCACTTTTGTTCTCGGTCCCGTTCGAGAACCTGGGGAGAGAATGGCTGGCAGAAGATAGTTGTATGCATCATATCCGATGGTCGCGAAAAGATCAATCCACGAACACTCGACGCGTTGGCTGCCATGGGCTGTTATCAGCATGGTATCGCCAAGAACTACGTGAACAACAGAGCAGTCCAGGCTCATGTGTACGAGTACACGACGCAAGTCTCTCTCGACTCTGATCTGAAATTCAAGGGCGCTGAGAAGGGCATCGTACCCTGCCAACTCATATTTTGTCTCAAGGAAAAGAATTCGCGAAAGCTAAACTCACATCGCTGGTTTTTTAATGCATTTGGCAGAGCACTGATGCCCAACGTTTGTATATTGCTAGATGTAGGCACGCGTCCGGGAAGCAATTCTCTCTATCATCTGTGGAAGGCCTTTGACACCGACTCCAATGTGGCCGGCGCATGTGGCGAGATCAAGGCAATGAAAGGAAAGCTTGGGTCCAACTTGCTTAACCCTTTGGTAGCCTCACAAAATTTCGAGTACAAGATGTCGAATATCCTGGATAAGCCATTGGAATCCGTGTTTGGATACATCACTGTCCTCCCAGGTGCACTCAGTGCTTATAGATACCATGCTCTACAGAACGACCAAAATGGCCACGGTCCTCTCAGCCAATATTTCAAGGGCGAAACTCTGCATGGACAGCATGCCGATGTTTTCACAGCAAACATGTATCTAGCCGAAGATCGTATTTTGTGTTGGGAACTCGTGGCCAAACGCGGCGAGAGATGGGTGCTCAAATATGTGAAGGGTTGTACGGGAGAAACCGATGTACCTGGTGAGTGTCAACTCCGATTTTGCTTGTCCGGAGAGAAAAATCTTATTGACCTGGATTATAGATGCCGTTCCTGAATTTATTTCCCAGAGAAGACGTTGGTTGAACGGCGCATTTTTCGCGGCCGTATACTCCTTGGTTCAGTTCCGTCAGATCCTCGCCACCGATCACACCATTATACGCAAAATCCTGCTATACATTGAATTCATATACCAGTTTCTTCAGCTCCTCTTCACGTACTTTTCCCTCGCCAACTTTTACCTCACGTTCTACTTCGTCGCCGGAGGCCTCACAGATCCATCAGTTGACCCATTCGGGCACAATATCGGAAGCGTCATATTCTACATCTTGAAGTATACGTGTGTATTGTTAATTGCGACCCAGTTCATACTGTCTCTCGGAAACAGACCACAGGGAGCCAAGAAATTATACATGACTAGCATGATTCTATACAGCGTCATCATGTTATACACCTCTTTCGCTTGCATTTACATTGTTATAAGACAGCTGACAAACAAGAGCCCGGACCTTGGAATAGGCAATAATGTTTTCACGAATCTGATTGTCTCCTTGGCCTCGACGCTTGGACTTTATTTCCTCATGTCGTTCCTCTATTTGGACCCATGGCACATGTTCACGTCATCGGCACAGTACTTTCTGCTCCTGCCAAGTTACATTTGCACCTTACAGGTGTACGCTTTCTGCAACACGCATGATGTAACTTGGGGAACGAAAGGAGACAATGTCATGAAAACCGATCTGGGTGGTGCTGTAGGAAAGGGTCAAACCGTCGAACTGGAAATGCCGAGTGAACAGCTCGATATTGACAGTGGTTATGACGAGGCGTTGCGTAATCTACGCGACCGGCTTGCTGTTCCGGCAACCCCGATCAGTGAGGCGCAATTGCAAGAAGACTACTACAAAAGCGTACGAACGTACATGGTGGTTACTTGGATGATCACTAATGGTATACTTGCTATGTCGATGTCTGAGATATACAGCAACAAAGGAATCGGTGACAACTTTTATCTCAGCTTCATTCTATGGAGCGTCGCCGCCTTGGCTATATTTCGCGCGATTGGCTCCACGGCATTTGCTGTCATCAATGCCATCAATATTGTTGTTGAGGGCCGTGTGCGCATGAATTTCAAGATGCCATCGTGGATGGACAACTTCGGCAGCAAAGTAAGCGAGAAGGTCAGCAGCGTGGGAAGCAGTCTCAAGAGCTGAGACAACGGCACTTCTTGCAGTAAGATCGGTTGTGGCAGCTATTTCTGCTTGTTTGTGTTCTGCATATGTGAATATACTTGTACGATGAGAACACAATGGACGTTTGGTCATGAAGTCAGATGTTGGTCTATCGATGATCCGGGGCATCGGATTCGCAATTCTAGGCGTTATGATTTGATTTTGCTGGCAGTTGGTCTCCAAGTCATAATTGGTGGTTACAGAATTCATGACCACAAAATAGACTAGACATGGTGGCGTTTTAGCATTGATTCTTAGGCCTGATACGATAAATTTTATTGCTATTTACACATATGGTATTCCCGAACTTGAGAGGGCATTTACCCAGATCCAAAATTACATAGAAGTGTGTTACACAGAACGATCTGAGCCATTATCTTTAATTTTTTTTCTCCCTGTTTTGATTTTTCATGGATGACGCTAAACATTGACCTATGTTTTGAAATCCTACAAAACGCCCGACGGAATGGTTCCTCAATTTACAAATGCATGCTCTCCATCTATGCTATATCCAAAATGGCTATTTGTCATTCCTCTTGTGTGTCTTCTTCAGCAACCTGTGGTGATGTAGTCAGTATGCTAGGTTCTGAAATACAAGTGTATGTTGTCTGGTCCCGCGTGAACTCACATTATCATGGAAATTTTGACCATCAGTAGTGGCTTGAATGATGCCAGCACGGACGCAAAAGTCTCCAAACTTCTCACTGTCCTCTCTTTCGAGAGCATATCGCTTGAGAAGTGGTTTCATGATGGCCAAGATTTCCTCCTCCTTGATGCTGGAGCGATAGAGCTTGTTCAGGCGCTGCCCGTGGTACCCGCCGCCGAGGTACATGTTGTAGGCGCCATAGGCCTTGCCGACAAAAGCCACCTCTGCGAGCCATGGCCTGGCACAACCATTTGGACAGCCAGTCATACGCATGACTATGGAATCCTGCCGTAAGCCGTTCTCTTCCAAGCATGCTTCCAGCTTCGAGATGAGGACTGGGAGGTACCGCTCTGACTCAGCCATGGCAAGACCGCAGGTAGGGAAGGCAACACAGGCAGAAGAACTTAGACGGAGACCCGAGAACTGGACATTGTCCAACTTGTACTTCTTCATAAGCGATTTCATCGCAGGAACATCCTTGTCCGCGACATTGCTCATAATAAGATGCTGGTTGCCTGTTAGGCGGAATTCACCTTTGTGAACTTTGGCAATTTCTCGTAGACCTGTCTTCATCTGGAATTCCGGTGTGTCTTCGATGCGGCCATTCTCAATGAAGAACGTGAAGTGATTCAAGCCATTTTCATCTTTTTGCCAACCAAAGGTATCGATGTTGCTCTTGAACTCAAAAGGTCGCTCCTTATCGAAGCGCTTACCCCAGAGTTCTTCTACTTTTTCGCGGAAAATACCCACACCCATATCATCAATCGTATACTTGAGTCGGGCATGCTTGCGGTTTTTGCGGTCACCGTGATCTCGCTGAACGAGCATTATCTTTTCGCAAGCAATGTGAACTTCATCTGCCTTGCAAAATCCCATCATGCGCCCAGTCTGGGGATACGTCTTCTTGTTGTTGTGAGTCGCTCCCATGCCGCCACCTGCTAGAACATTAAATCCATCGAGGTTCCCATCTTTGTCCTTGATTGCAATTAAACCAATATCATGAGCATAAACATCGGTGTCGTTGTGTGGCGGTATGGCAATGGTTATCTTGAATTTCCGGGGCAGATACGTCGGTCCGTACAGTGGCTCAAAGTCTTGTATGGCATCGCCAGCGACTTGCGTCTTCTGGCCATTATCATCCGTGAGCCATATCTCATGATAAGCGGTGGTAGATGGTAGCAAATGGTCGCTAATCTTTTGAGAGCAGGCGTGTACCTGCTTGTGATAGCGTGACTGGGTTGGTAACGAACTACACATCACATTTCGATTTACATCGCCGCAAGCAGCAATTGTCGTCATGAGTGATCGATTGATGGCTTGCATGGCCGGTTTGAGTTTTCCCTTGACAACACCGTGGAACTGGAAGGTTTGTCTGGTGGTGAGTTTCATGGTTTCATTTCCCAATGAGGTGCTGATGTCGTCCATCTGAACCCATTGCTTAGGGGTAGCGACACCTCCAGGAAGTCTGCAGCGAATCATAAACGAGTAAGCTGGTTCGAGACCTTGAGCTTTCCTTTCGTCACGAACGTCTCTATCATCCTGCATGTAAGTTCCGTGGAATTTGGTGAGTTGCTGATCAGATGCGGAGATGGCCCCGGTGGACGTGTCTCTCAAGCCCTCCAAAATAGTACCTCGTAGGTAGTTTGATGCCAATTTTATATCTTCATTCGTGATGGGCGGTGGCTCTTCTGGCAAACCCTCAACTTTGTCAACACCCAGCGCTTGCCAGACCTTTGGCTCCCATTCTTGATACCCGGTCTGGTACCCATCAGGGTCTTGATCATCGCCCAAACCGACATCCACGAATCGCTTGCCGCCTAAGTTTCCTAACACTCTATCGAGATCTTTGGCTGGTTTATTGTAATATATTCTGTCCTCCTTGCGTGGCCAGTAATGCCTGTCTCCCAGACCGAATACAGAGAAGTTGGTTCCTGCAAGGTCAAGATCTGTGTTGTCTTTGAGTGCATCCCAGAAGGCTAGACCATTTTGAGGGAACTCTCCCTGTCCGGCTGTGGATGTCACAAATACAATGTTTTCCTCTCGAGGAAGCTCCTCCACAGGGTAATCTTCCATGGCCATGACTGTTGTCTTCAAACCGCGCGCGCGCCCACGATTGCCCAGACGTTTAGCGAGTGATGCAGCATTGCCGTTATCGGATGCAAAAAGGATAGTTAGAGGGGCGCCAAGAAGACCTTGTAATAGGCAATTGTACGCATCCTTTGCCTTCCTCTTCTGCTGGGCACGTACTTCGGTGCCGAAATCCTTTGCCAAGCTTGCAGCGAAATTGGGTTCCTTCTTCATGAGCTGAGTTAGCTGATTATCTCGAGCTAAGAAGGACTTAAGTTCTTGCTTCACAAGTTCTGAGTCCAGTGAAAATTTCGGTTCGCCTTTGACCTCATTTTCTGGATTCCATCTGTAAAGCGGCCAGTATCCTGCATCAACCGCTTTCTTGGTCTCTCGAAGGACAGTAAGAGGTGAGTCAGGCTCGCCGAAGTATGGTAGGTAGGCCAAGACAACTGAAGGGCCATTAAATTTATCGGCCTCCATCAAAGCTTGTAGCACTTGCGTGTATGAGCTGTAGACTGCAGTAGAAGCCACGTAAACGTTGCCGAAGTTCATGGCGTAAAGCCCAATATCCTTTTTCCTCCGGTTAGAATCAGCAGCTGCTTTGTCCGAGTAAGCTGTGGAGTCAATGACAAGCATGTTGACATTTCTCCCGGACGAGAGAACATGGTGTACACCAGAGTTTCCAAGATCATACGCCCACGCATCAGAACCTATCAACCACAGGGATTCCTTTTTGAACAAGGCACTGCTAGCAAGCAATTTCGTGGCTACAGCTGAGCCATCAGCTTCTAAGCTCGAAATCAGTTCATCATGAATTTCATTTGACTCGGCCAGACCATCTGAATGCAAGGCCCATCGAGCTAACAAACTCTTGGGTTTCTCTGAGTTAAACCCACTGCTGCCGGCAGCATCCTTGACCTTTGATACGAAGTTATTTCGATGATCTATGCGGGCTAGAAGAGACCCAAACCCAAATTCTGGACTCGCAGATATAGATTGAGAGATTCCAACATTTTGCGACTCGATTGCATTTGCAACGTGTAATCTCTTGCCAAAAATCTGGTCTAATATTTTCGAGTAAGCCGTCTCGAGCTGCGGTGCACCCAGTGCGTAAGCATTTGGCTGTTCCCGCACCAATTTTGTGCCGACTTCTAGATTCTGGACTGGGTTCTTGGAAGTGAGGTTTTGGAAAACCCCCCTGAGAGCCTGCGTCATTGTCTCCGGAGCTATATAGCCTAGTTGATATCCTATGATTGTGTCAATACCGTCAGGGCCGCGATTCAGAGATGAGAGAACATCAATCAAAAGCGGGCCCCATTTCGTAGTTGCTCTCTGAATTTGTTCCAAAACAGCCACCTTCTTCACCGACTTGGGGATTGATTCAACTAGCTTCGACCCCATCCATGGTCGATACAAACGTGGTGTGAGGAGGCCAACATTGGCATAAATATCATCTGGTTTGGCGGCGTCAATAGTTTCGGCAAATGAACCAGTATCAGAACCAAATATGAGTAGACAGCTATTAGCCTTCGCTGGACCAGTGTACTCGAAGGCGGAGTATTCCCTGCCAAGTGCTGCCTTCATTTGGGACCAGACTCTTGTTGTGCAGACATAGATATCTTCTGAAGTGACTTGGGGGGGTATCGCTTCAACTGTTGTTGCGGCAGAGGACGGGGCCACTGGAGTGGATGCTCCACTGGACTTCATTGAGGTGCCAGCTGAGGTCGCTTGGGATGCACTTGCGCTAGGATGAGGCTGTAAGGTGGTGGGTTTATTCTCATCTCCATTCAAAACTGTTTCGGGATGATCCGAGGATACGGCCATATGTCCATCGTCTGCGTAAATGCTGGTTGCGGAGACCGAGCCGGCTTGAAATCGACGGACACTTTCAATGTCCAAGACATCTCGCACGACTTTTTCGTCTTCAATTGAGATCGACTTATCATCAATAGAAGTTTGAGCAGCGTAGAAATGCACTACAGCTTTTCCGGTGCGGATGGCCACTGCATGCGCCGTAAGAGCCATATCTTGGGCTTCCTGTAGGGATTCAGACTGCAAAAACGTCCAGCCAGCATTTCGGATTACGGTGATGGATGAGTAGTCGGGATGTCTCTCCGGCTCCAGCGATATATGTAATACCACAGGGTAATTGGCCAACTTGTACAGATGAGAGACAGCAGGTAGGAGAATGGTTGACGGAGCCGTAACCGATACGAGTTTGCCGTGGCGAATAGGTGTGTACACCGAGAGCAGTGGATCGGCATTGTGACGGACAGATTGCACCTTGATCCTTGTTAAGGTCCTTCATTCAGGCTTTGGCTGGCAAACGTCGAGATGTACTACTTACAACCGGGACGGCATCAATCGAGGAAGCAACTAAGCCACGGTCTTTGCGACTGGCATATCGCTTCAGATGAACAGAGAATTCTGATTCGGTAGCCAATGACGGCTGAACGGATACGACAACATCGCTAGAGAGGTAGGCAATCCGGGCCACTGCAGATCATCACATTAGCATTTGTTAGAGCGCACAGAATCAATTCGATATAGCCAGCCAGACAAATCACTAGTGAGCGGCAGACCATTAGATTGCTGGGCATTGTTCACTAACCGGCCTCTCCTGGTGTGGAAATATGATGAGCCGCTTCCATTTTGTCGTCGATGGGCCGTTGACTTTGTCGGAAGAGAAACGACATTGTAAACCTGGGCGTGAGAAGATGATTAAAAAAACTATCCCGGAGGGGCAGCTGTTCGGAGCGGCTCTGTCGACAATGACAAACAACCCTAACCACTGGAGCTACAACACCCGACCAAACGCCAGGTACATGAGCGTTTGCGGCGAGCCTAGCATATCTCGGGTACCTCACTTGATGGTCATCACGCTAGAGATCCAGAAAAAATGGCGTCACGAAGTCCCATCTGAAAGCTACTCACCGTGGGGCCATTGACTGAATAGACTCGCGGGTTGACCACCCAGATTCCCCGCAGAGTTAGTCATTTTTTCCAGGATTGCGTGATCACTAGCGTTGGAGGCAGGCCCTGGGACGATTGCGAGATCGCTCATTACAAATTTGTCTTGCCAGATTTGCGACGGTCTGCACCTCTCCGCAACCACTCTCTGCAAGCCTTGTCAGGCACTACAGGCACGGGGCACACGGGACAGTTGGAACCACATCACAATGTCGCCATCGCCCCTCGACATCTTTCTTAGCGACCGACTTCCGCCACCCGACAGACCGATGACCGACTCCCGGCTGAGAGGTCTGACCACAGTGACCGGCATGTGGATGGATTCTCGCGTTGATATGGAAATATGCTATGGCACTTCGTGTACTTTTGATTATGAAATTGTCAAGCCGGTCATACAGTGCAGTGCACTACGATCGTAGTACAGTATAGAACAGTCCCAGTTCCCACGAAGTAGTATTCCGCAACGGGACGTAAGTATCTTATCACTAGGGATTACTGTGCTGGACGCGCATTGCTATGTATCAATAACCATCAAATTTCTGAAATTGACGCAGCCCTCAAAGCTTCAATTTGTCGGCTCTTCTTTGTCGCCGTTGGTTAACTTCCAGAATACAACACGTTTAGGTTCCCAAAGTGCAAGCCAGCTGCGCATCCGTCCAATTCAATGCCCATTCCAGGGACTGCAAACGCTGTCAAATTTCGCAGCGTGACTTTGCCATGTGATTGGACGTCTATAGTTCATCTTGGCATCTCAGTACTCCAGTGCTAGAATTCAGAAAACCAATTGTAGTAATTACTATTAGTCCGTAGAACAATCATAAACCTGCAACACCACCAAGAACTCCGCATACGAATTGCTGCCGCACATTTATTACAATCCATTCCTGTGTTTGCACCCCGGTTTTAAACACGTGATATCCATAAGATGTGTATGGTGCAATTCGCATCGCGTGATCGACACCCTTGTCTTCTGATTTGAAGAACATATGTGCAATAAGAGTTATCATACCTCTGCAGCGAAAGATCCACTGGTGGGTGAGTTCCGTTGGACATTTCTCTCCCAAGTCTCTAGGCCAGGGATGTCCATCCAGTAGCCTCTCCCGCAAGACACCATCAAGCGACCTAATCTGCCCTTTCGCCCATCACCATCTGGAAGATCGCTAGCAAAGGGTCCTTCGCGTTCATCTACTCCCGGTCCTTCCAGCATCATCAACTGCATGTATTTCTGTAGGATTTGTCGAGCGAATGCCATCACAACAACTGTAAAATACACTCGAATAAGTGTAAGTCCGACGATCAAAATCATGCTTGTCGCCGTCTCCTGGGGAATAGCCGTTTCATGAATGGCGCTTTTGCGACGCAGACCCTCAAAGCTCTCTACCACAATATTCGGTAAAGAAATGGATTTTGATTCCGTTCCTGAGCTCATGCTAGCAAAATACCAATCGAGCCCGAAGGCAGCCGTGTACGCCCCGTTTATCGCGGTGTCAAAGAAATAAAGCCATGCCAATGCTAAGCATTCAAATGGACTTTGTCGTCGAATATGGGGAATAAGATAAACGAGCAAACCAAGAATCCCGATCGAGTACACGTATGTCGAGAACTGAAGAAGTGACAGTTGATAGCCCGTCAAGATCGCCAGCAAGCCGTACACTCCAGTAACTTTGTTAAAAACAAGCGCCAACGATATAAGCTCTGTGCCAGTCTGGAGACTGACCAAGCCGAAAAGACTCTGCAGGCTATTAGCATCAAGTTGTGTCAGCAACTGAGGCATGTGTGCGGGTTCTCACCTGTGGCCTTGGTGCCCTTAGAAACAACCTCGTAAACTTCGACATAGTTCCAGGGATGCACAATAAAGTGCGGTGTAGACGAGCGTGTAGCAGAATAACAAAAGATGCTTCAGCAAGTTTGATTAGCACTTGGCGGAAGCTATGGACTGGGAAATTCAAATTCATAACACCAGGGGTCGAACGACTCCACCCTTTCACCCTATTCTTCACGGTCATTGGCTGTCATGACGTTATAACCGACGACGATTTTAGCTTACTCAGCATTTGACTTAGCTTCATCTTTGGCTCTTTTGAATGAAGCATAGACAAACAGTAACATTCTCGTTCATTGCACCGAAGGCCTGGCAAATCTAACCAAAGTAACGCAAATTTTCTTCCGGTCTCTCCAGCCTTGTCCACTTTCTTCAGCATTTGATTTTTACGCAAACCACAACTTGCGTTGGCAGGTAGACTCGATTTACTGAATTCAGCACGTGAAAGTATGTGTTAAATAGTAACTTTATAGATATTAAGTAAAGGAATTACAATCATTTATTTCGATACCGCGATACCATTGGTGCGTTTCTTTGTTCAAGTTACTAAAGAGTAAACGATCCGGCATCTGTCTGTTTATGACCAAATGCATTCACAGTGAAATGCCACTTCTTGGATACTGAAATGAAGGATAAAAAGTAGACGCAGGTCAATTCACCAGGGCCTCATACAGCGTGTCAGCTGAAACCCATGCATTTCCATTACGAGTCAGCTTAGGGGCCACTGCACTGTTGGCTTGATTTCCTGCCTCTCCGCCATATGAAAAAACCACGACTAGAAACTCCGTCTGTATGCTGCAAGACAAGCCGCACCAGTGCCTTTGTCCATTTAACGTTCATACTATTTTCTTTCCACGTCCTTCCTGAGCGAAACCTATGATGATATATCGTGACATTGGTAGGCGTTTCTGAAATTTGGAAGTCTGAGCTGGGGGTTTAACATGAACACCCTTCCTGGGGAGCCTGTGAGGTGTTTGTTTTCACATCAATCACTGGGAATAAGGAGATTAGTGAGCATTCAAACCAAAAAGGAGAGGAAGGGGAGGGGAAAGGCTAAGAGGTGGTCTTACTTTGACTCGATGCTTGTGCTGCAGCATCGGTGCCTTCCATTCCTGGCAATGCCTGCGCTATCCGCTTAAAAAGGTTCTTGACGTTGTGTCCTAGCTTCGCACTGGTTTCCATAAACATCAAGTTGTTCTTCTTTGCTTCATCTTCGCCCTGTTGTGTAGTTACTTCACGCTTCTCGTTCAAGTCCGTCTTGTTGCCGACCAGAACAATGATGACATCATTGCCTCTTTCCGCTCGAACATCGTCAATCCATTTTTTGGTATTCTGAAAAGACTTCGCGTCTGTCGATTGTAAGCTACCGAGCAATATGAATAATATAGTAACATAAGGATCAGTGTCGTACTGGAAACATCGTATACAACAACAGCCACACTCGAGTCTCGAATGTAGGAAGGAATCAGGCTTCGAAATCTTTCCTGACCTGCTGTATCCCACAATTGTAATCGTACTGTTCTGTCTTCGAGATACATTGTCTATATGAGAAGAATTAGACTGAAATCTTAACGGAACCAGACCTTGCGCACCTTAGACAGAAAGTCGATGCCGATTGTCGCTTGGTACATATTGTCAAACGAATCGTACATAAATCGAGTAATAAGAGACGTTTTCCCCACTTGAGTAGACAGTTAGCCGGACCATGATGTGGAATGGAATTCTGTTGATCGTACCGCTTTGCTCGCCCAGGAAAACCAGTCTACAAGCAGCAAAGGTTAGACTCGTCGTGGCACCAAGATAGTATTGACCTACTTGAACTTCTTCAAGGGGTTGTTGTACGAGCCTGCCGCTTGCGCCATAATGATTATCCACTTGATGCGTATCTATTGTTACAGCGCTCGAATATCCGATTTCAATCGTTATTAGGCGGTCGCTACGGTGGTCGACAGCGGCTCGTAGACCCAACACAGACCGGCAACTATGCTGCCCTCCGAGTATTTATAGAGAAGCGATAAATTTAAGCCAGATAATCAGACGGCCGTTCAAGAAGGCGCGCGTACTACCGTTACGACAATGCGAGATGATTAAACAGATGCGGAAATGCAAATTGGCTCAGGATCGCTGGCAACACTGTCTCTCGGGTCGTGTTGTCATGCCACGATATGTAGGGCGATTCAATGGGCAGCCAGTCGAGCACGTGCAGGTCTGAAAAACTGCGCCTCAGGGGTGTCAGGCTGCAGCCTAATCTACCTACCTAGGTATCGGCTGGCTCTTACTCCACAAAAAAAATGATTTTTGAGGACCCCACCGTTGAGTGAACTATCTTCGAAGAATATCTAGACTCTTGTTCAGATGCATAACATTTTCAGCTCTAACAAGTAGCATCGGCACAATTTTCGAAAATACCTCAAGCATGCCAATGATTCAGCCTAGGTCCTCTGCCTCAGTAGGGCCCCCTAGACAGTTTGAACAACCTTCAAGGAAAGGAAAAAAGGCATGGCGGAAAAATGTCAATGTGACCGAGGTAGAACGAGGCTTGGAGGAGTTGAATGAGGAAGTGATACGAGGGTATGCATGACTGCTTCTACTCGGGGTCACTCAAGGCTAACACATTGTTCAAGCGGTGCAATACGGGAAAAGAGTTCGTCAGAACTATTTACTATCGATCTTCATGGCGATCCTGCAGCGTCCAAAACCCTCCCAAAACGAGTCAAGAAAGGTCTTAAGGCGGACGAAATTCTAGCAAAGCGATCTGCCATTCCAGCTGTTTCCATGCGAAAGCGCTCAGGAGAGGGAAAATCGGATGGCCTTCTTCCAGTGAAACGGCAGCGGACTAATTGGGTTCCGCATAAGGAACTCACCCGGTTAAGAAAAGTTGCCGATGGTCACCACAGTGTCACCATTGAGACCAGGGACGCAACCTACGATGTTTGGGAACAAGCACCATCGAACCAGGATGTTGAGTTAAATGGCTTTCTGCCTGCCCCTGAGTCTGTGAAACGGCCAAAGTCTATGAAACAAAACCCCATATCTCTAGCAGCGAGCGGGAAAGAAGTGCCTGCAATACCAAAGCCAGGCGGTGGTTTCAGTTACAATCCGTTGGCCACAGACTATGAGAACCGACTTGCGCAAGAAAGTGCCAAAGCATTAGACTCCGAAAGGGAGCGGGTCCGTGCCGAAGAAGCCGAGCGTGAGAAGCGGGAAGCGGTCGCGCGGTCCGCTGCTGAGGCTGAGGCCGCTGAAGAACGAGCCAACATGTTGGAATGGGAAGAAGATTCTGAATGGGAAGGTTTCCAAAGTGGTGTAGAGGACGAACGACCAAATGCAAAACAATCTCGTCGCAAAACTCAAGCTCAGAGGAATCGCATCAAGCGAAGAAAAGCAGAAGAGTGTCTTGCAAAGCACAAGGCGGCCATGAAAGCTAGAAGACGTGAAGAGGAACGAATCAAAGAAATCGCGGATGAAATCGAAGAGCGGGAGCAACAAAAGCTTCTCAAAGACACATTTAACTCTGACACGGAGGATGAAGCCAATGACCAGAAGCTCAGAAGAAAACAACTTGGAAAATTCAAATTACCGGAGAAGGACTTGGAACTGGTGCTCCCTGATGAGTTGGAGGATTCTCTTCGGCGTTTGAAACCTGAAGGCAACTTACTCAAAGATCGGTACCGCAGTATGCTTGTAAGGGGCAAGGTAGAGAGTAGGCGGCATATTCCCTTCAAGAAGCTTGCAAAACGCAAGACGACGGAGAAATGGACTCATAAAGAATTTGTCTTGTAATTATTGCAGTTCAAAGCTTTTCTATCACAGTCAACCTCGATTTCTCGGAAAGTCCACCCTGAGCTCAATTGAGAAACCGAGTCTGTAAAAACACTCACGTTCAACCTTCTCCTTCTCCTTTTCCTTTAGCATGTTCATTTGTAGGTGAAAAATTCTCAGATGGTAAATGACGGGCATAAGGAAGTCTAAATTGTATTTACAAAATTGACGGTCAATAAATACGGCACTGGTACCTCCTGAACAAGGTCGCCAAAACCAACACCTCCATTTCCTTGTAACTCATCATAAGCTCATGAGATCTATGAAGGGATTATTAGTCTGTTGTCGAAGCTGTATGCCCGTTTGATATAGGATAATAACGTACCTCTTCCAAACAAACCTCGCTTCGCCCAGTCCATGGCCATCAGACATCGTGTGCGAAAGCTTACACTCTGCGCGAAGTAAACAGATCTCCAAGCATAGACAGCCCAAAGACCACCGGCGACAGACCAACCTTCACCAAGTTCAAACACGGCAGAATTGCCAATGTATGCAAGGCTGCCCAGATGATGGTACTCGAAGGCCTTGTAGGCTGTGGCGTCAAGATCTCCGTCACGGATGTCATTAATCGACAATCCCCCAGACAAATGTGCCAGCTTGTTGAACTTGTGTGCTAAGTAGTATCCTTGCTGGTGTGCTCTTTGAGCTGTAGCAGGAAGGGAAGTCAGCTTGCTGTCAATCTGATTCAGAAGCTCTCGAAGCTCTCCGAAATCCAAAGTACCAGACTGATCTTTGTCAAATTCTGCAAAAAGTTTGTCAAGCCGTTTCAGGTGGCTCACAGATTGTGGAAAGCGCTTTTTAACATCATTAGCAACCTCACGCCAATCCGTGAAACGCAGCTGAAGTGTTTCTGGATCTTGGCCTCGCTTCCAGGCTAGAGTGCGGAGGAAAGTTATGATGTGATCGGCGATGTTATTCTGAACAGTAGCACAGTCTCCAATAGCATACACGTCACCAAGGGGAGTTCCATTCAGTCTGAGATGGGTATCTGTTTCAAGGGCGTGTCGATTTGTCTGGGCATTGCCCAGTTTTTGAGCCAATTTCTGGGTGAGTGCAGTCTGTGAAACTCCAGTGGACCATAGGACAAACCCAGCTGGAAGCTCTTTTGTGACGAGGCTTCCATCTTCTTGCTTTTGAGTGAAAACAATCCTGTCGGAACAGACCTCTTTCACTCTAGAATTCGTCAAGACCTCAACTTGGTCTCTGGCGAACCGATCTTCAGCATACTTCGAAACAGTCTCGTCATACGTGTTGAGAATATGGCTTCGGCTTTGAATCAAATGAACCGATATTTCATTTCTCAATAACTTTGGGAAATACCTCGTCAAGTCTTCGTTCAAAAGATCGAACACCTCTGCAGCGAATTCAACGCCTGTAGGTCCACCTCCGCTGATAACGAATGATAGAAGTCGTCTCCGTTCCTCATCTGTTGTTGTTGGTAAGCACGCAACTTCAAGATTACGAATAACTTGGTTACGAATCTTCCTTGCGTCATTGATGTTCTTCAGAAAGAATGCGTGTTCGAGTCCCTTGACACCGTGTGGGTTGGTAGTAGATCCCACAGCAATGACCAGCTTGTCATATGGGACATAGAATCGAACTTCTTTACCTTGACTATCGATCTGGGATACTTCAACCAACTTCTCCGAAAAATGGACATCTTCCGCCTCAGCCCGGATGAAGTGACCATGGACTCTACTGAGAATACGACGAATAGGCTCAACAAGGGACCGAAATTCCAGGGTGCCTACCGTTGCTGACGGTAGCATCGGTGTGAACAAGAAGTAGTTGGCAGGCGAAATTACCGTCACATGGTAGTCATCCGGGTTCAAGCTTTTCACCAGAGCAACACCACCCCAGCCTCCACCTAGTATAACAAGTTTTGGCTTGTCCTTCGTTCGCCTCTTGGCAACACAGTCCTCATCATCTATAAAGACTTCTGCTATAGGGAGATTTTTGGGTCCGCCTCGACGTGGCTGCAGGGCAAGTTGTGGAACGTTGATGTCGCTCCTATCTCCATCTTGGATGTATGTCGAAGCGTCGTAAAGAAAGAAGGCGACAACCCCTAGCCCAAGTACGGCCACAGATATTCCCAGCCAAGCACCAGCTCTGAAACAAAAGTTGAGCACCCACGAATTGACTTGGGGTAGTGGCTTTCCCGAAATGTAGCGATGTTGAAATGTTGCATTGAATTTGTGCTGGTATGCTAGATCATTTGCACGCGATCCAAAGTTTGTGCCATGTCGAGTTCGCGGCACGATCGTATGAAAACAGCTAGGCAAAAGCACCCTTTTTGAGTATGTAAAATCGGATGGATGACACTGAAAGATACTGTTTGCACCCCGGGTGGTTCGAAGAAACAAGCTTGACTGCATTTTGGCTGAAAACAAGGTCAAACAGTTAATCATTGGCCAATTGGCCATCGATCAGCGCAGCCAGAAATTGGCGAAGAGGAGATTCAATAATTGCGATCAATCTTGTCTTCCCTAGCTGCTATCTCATGCGCGTATCCAAGAGGAAGATGACAGGAAAATGAACGTAGGTTATGGATAGAGGCGAGATTATTACCAGATCAGACGTGTACATACCTTCCAAGGTTATTGAGTGGCGTCATAGGTACGTACCGAGAGCTGGTAAACAGCAAAGCTGCGAGAGCTGTGGTTCCACGAATCAAATGACACCCCAGAGCTCTGTTGCCGGCATAACCGTAGTACCAAAGATGTTACTGACTCTTATTTATTAAACTACAGGTACCAAACAGTGGTCGCGCACGACACCGCTCCTGGCGTAACTCCTTGAGCGGAAAATCCTTTCTTTTTTTCAACATCAATTTTCAATTATTCACGCTTCGGGAAGAGGGCGTTTCAAGCCTAGGCTGTGTTCAATGAGGTATCGCTTACGCTGTCGAAGCGGAAGATACTCAGATGGGTGACGCATTCGTCATTGTGCGAAAATTGATAAAGGTCCTTCTTATCTCTATCTCTTCAGGAACTGTAATATAGACGCGTCTCTCATATTTATAGGCATTATCTTTCCATTAACTTACAGTGCTTATGATGCTTACGATGCTTTAATTTACAGCAAAACTATATCATTTTCAAGGTAGGTATCTAGGTAGGTACCTAAAACTTGTGGGCGCCTAGGTGCACGTCTGCAAATGATAAATGGTACGGAAGTGTGGTTGCTTAATTTTTGGAGAGCTCCTGTCATAATGACCACTTCATGGAGTGTCCCAGTGTTGGAATAAGCAGCATTAAGCTAATTGCGTACGCGTTGATTGGTGGAGGTGGGTCGGATAGATAGTTAACCCGGAGCCTAACTAGGCTCCATAACCCCAAGCTCCTTCCCTCCTTTAATAGCTTCCTTCTTCTCTTAGAAGTCACAGTTGAATACATTTGTTACCCGTAAGCACTAGTGCATACACCTGTTCCCTTGGTCCTCCCAACACCCAGATTCGACTGAAATTCATCTTCTCTTTTATAAGTACTTTTCAAGTCGTCAGAACTATCGAGCTCTTATCAAGACTCGAGGTAGAGCGCGATGGTGCCTACCTACCCGTTGTGCGCCAACCCGGTCCTTGGTGACATTGTCCAGCCTCTCATAAATTGTATGACAGTTCGTAATCTTTTGTAGAGTTCTAGCACTGTGTCTGTATTGTCATATTAGCGCGCGATAGTAGGCACTTGGGTAGGTAGGTCGTGTTTTGCTAGCGCCCCCTCCGCAAATATATGTGTCCACGCCCTCAAGGCACCAGAATCATTAGTGTAATTAATTCAGCCACCTAGATGTATAGAAGCTGTAGCGGTTATAAATTAGGCTAATTCGCTTTAAAAACAACAAAATCTACAGTCTTTTTTTTTTTTTTTCAAAGTATCCATACAAGACTTTTATGCCGGTTGGATTTATCGGCATGGGCGCAGGGAAAGCGTCGAAGTCGCCAATCTTCACTTTATTAGCAGCGTTAAAATCAGTTGGTGGGAGAAGATCCCTGGCAAACGTCCTGGTGAAGGTCTTCCTCCTCTGCACTAGGCCTGTTTTTGAATAAGTGTGCCAGCCTTGAGTCTGTCATAGTCAGTTTCTCAACATTAAATTATGCACACTCCATTGCCCACCAATCAACGGAATATCTAGATACCTCTTATCAAAGCATATATTTATTTATCGAAGTATACTAGATTGCTAGACTCTTCTCTACTGACACACAGAGGGGAAAACCCTATAACACGAGAGGAAAATCCTATGCTACCCTCTTTAGCGGCCTGCCCGGTTCCGCCAAGGTCCCGGGAGGTCTCGTCCATGCGTGAATCGTTGCGGAGAGCAATCTGGATCCTTCCAGTTTGCTGCAGCGCTGGTAGGTGTGTGTGTGGGCAAGCAAGCGTGGGAAGAGATTATTAAACATATAGTAGGAGCTAAACCCAGAACGGACGGAATATGTACCACACTCCACTTTTTTGGCTTTGGAGTTTTAAATTCACTACTGCATGTTTGGGTGTTGGTCAAAAGGGTCTGCTTTTTTAAAGACTATTGAGGATTTAGTACAGGCCACCGGGCCGGTTACGGGTCGCTATCTGCTGTTTTCCGCGTAGGGTGCTCTTCGTAATTCTTGCTGTTCCTCCCAGCCGGTTTCCTCAGGGGCTGTGAGGGTCCCGCCTTCCTCTAGGAGCCCCTAAGAGGCCCCAATGAGGCTCTCCGAATCGCTTCGGTTAATATTCAAAACATGACATATGCTCTACTGTAATTCGTAGGCTACACCGCTTGTGGATATTATTATGTCATGGTTCTACAAGCAAGCTTACAAATACAATAGCACGCTTGGTCTGCCGCCTCTGCGCCAAGCGAAAGATGCAATAACAATTATAGAATTCATGGACCTCTCGCAGTGATTTACTCTAGCGTTTTCTCAACTACCTAGGTACGTCGTCATATTGTTCTTGAATAAAAGCCTTCTAGTTTGATTGATGAACAAGCTTCAAGCTTCCCTTGTGTGGCACCATCAAGCGTTTTTTGCAGCAATAAAACATGGCACCGACACTTTTTTGGATTGGTATGGGGAACATGGGCAGGGCAAGTTGATATCCTTCGGACCGAGTCTACAGATGCCCCTGATGTCTGATTCGTACATTGAGACGATATAACTAACAAGCTGGGTCAGGGCATGTGCAAGAACATAGTAGAAAAGGGGCAACTGAGCACACCTCTTCTGATCTACAACAGATCATTCAAGAAAGCAGTAGAATATGTGACCCAAGCTCCTGCTGGGAAAATGCGAGTGGTTGAGTCGCTGGAAGCTGGCACTTTTCAGGCCGACGTCATTTTCACCTGCGTAGCTAACGATCAGGCTGTGCGCGAATTGTACAGGACCATGCTAGGGACGAACGTGAAAGGCAAAATCTTCATTGACTGCTCTACTATACACCCAACCTGTTCAGAACAAGTTGCAGCTGAAGTAATTGCAGCTGGCGCAGAATTCGTTGCAGCGCCTGTTTTTGGTGCTCCCGCCGCGGCGGATGCAGGCCAACTCATCGCGGTTCTTGCAGGACCCAAGCTTAGTGTGCACAAGGCCAAACCTTGGTTTACTGGTGTGATGGCTCGGACAGAGATTGACCTCAGTGGCCAGCCTTATGGGAAAGCATTGACCCTCAAAGTGCTGGGCAATACGTTCATCTTTAACATGATTGAGCAGCTCGCAGAAGCCCATGTCGTGGCCGAGAAAACTGGTTTAGGAACTGAGGTATTGCACCAGTTCATTTCCGAGTTGTTCCCGGGACCTTACGCGGCATATTCCACTCGTATGCTTACCGGCGATTACTACAAGCGAGAGGAGCCATTATTTGCTATAGACCTTGCGCGCAAAGACGCAAGACATGCAAGAGACTTGGCAAGCTATGCTGGGGTAGACATGCAGACTTTGGAGGTTGCCGATGCGCACTTCGCGAAGGTCCAGGAGCACTGCGGTGAAAATGGAGACGTTGCGGGCATATATGGTGCTGTACGAGCTGAGGCGGGCTTGACATTCGAAAATAACAAATGATGTCTAATAGAATAGCCATACAGAGGTCGGAAAGCGAGAGACTTGTTCTCGGGCTCTGGTGAACATCTTCCGCTTATTAAGCCAATTTTGTTCGATAATAGGTATCTGGCCCCTGGGCGATTTATTGGACCTGCTTAGAATTTTATGAATCAATTTATTATACCAAGAACAAGGAAAATCGGAGCATGGCATGTTGGCATGGCCGACACTTTTGATCATAAAGTGTATCTTATTACGCGCCTAGTTTATGAACACATTATTACTCCGTATGTACCTCTTGGTCAAAGTTGAGAAAGCAGCAAAAAAATACTCCACTTTTACCCAATAGGTAGTAGGTAATTAAGAGAATTCCTGACTCAGCACTCCACATTCAGAAGCAGATCCCACCACCAACCAGTGAATCGTATCGTAGGTAAACAGCTTCAACCATCATCGACACTGCAAAACCTTCGTATACCGAATCATGGCACAAGGGTAAATATGACTCTGCATTTTTTTGCGCTCTGAATCTCAGCTTCCCGCTAACTTGGATATTACTCCCCTTCTAGTTACGCCTTATTTATTGGCCTGGCCATCATCGCCGCCCTCTGTGTCGCGTCATGGTTCCTTGCTCCCAAGGGTGAAAACCAAGTGTACGTTGCCCGGAACGCATCTCTGCCATCGAGCTTCGATTACTTTATGACATATCCTAATCACTCAGTGGCTAACCCGAATTCTGTTGGCAGTCTTTGGCGATCTTCCTTAATTCTTTCCATTGTGAGTTGTTATCTCATGTGGGCCATTACGTTCCTCGCACAGCTACATCCCCTGATCGAGCCGAAGAGGAACGATTTACGAGAGGAATTCTTGGGGCATTAGAATTATGAGGCTTATCAGCAAAATCTGAAGGAGGGCGATGGCTCGGTCACATGATTATGACCAAATTAACCTGTAAGAACACAACGTCTTTCCAACTGGCGTTTTATGGATTTGGACTTTCATTGTAGCGTAGGGCGATCATATATATATATGTGTGTGTGTGTGTATTTGGTCCTCCAGTCATACCAGTATCTGTACTTTACTTTAAACTACTTACTGGTTTGGCTTCGCTTGGTAATTTTCTCCCGACTCGTGAAACTTGAATAATGCCAAACCTAAGATGGTGTAGGATAGGTGACGCCTCGTTAATGATATACCATACTTTGGAAACTAATATTGTGTGTTTAGAGGTTGTTGTCTTCAAGTAGAATATGTTGTACCCTGACCGAACGGGTATGGCCCTCTACCATAATCGTCAAATAAAAAGTACACGCCCTACGTAAGTTATGTTCTATCCTACAGCCAATCGACCAGCCCAGTCTTTCGCTAGGATAATCAGTGCCCAGAGGGCTTTTCCATCCGCAGTGACACTGCTCTCATCACTAGAATCTACATCACCAAGTCCTGCAGTAATTAGCACCAGCCGTCCAACAGCCCACCTAGATACCGCACCAGCTATCGCTAGTATACATGCCGTATAGTATTTGCAATCGAGCAATATACGTAGAGCCTCTACGTTGTTTGCGACAACCGCCCAACCCAATGACCTAGCTGCTGCCGGGACATCATAGTGCCATATGACCATTAGAATAGGAAACAGCTTCGTTGATGATGACACAAGCAGTGCTGTCGATACTGAATTTGGCCTTGCATGCGGAGACATGATACCTAACGCTTTGAGCGGCGACCAGGGTGAGCAGGTGAGATATCTTATGCTCAGATGAAACGCCAGTGTCGAAAGGGCACAGAGCATTAAGAAGAAGAGATACTGCACCACGATGGGGCGTTGCGCCAAAGTGCCCAAATTGCTCTCTCCTGGGTTCATGGCGGGCTGAGAAAGTTCCTCGATGCGAGCCCAAGTCAAATACACGTCGAACAATAAGAGGAGCACTCCGAGACGAATTATAGATGGCTATACAGAGCGAGGCGGTAGATAGGTCAGCAATGTTCTATCGTGATGTGAAAGCTGTCTGTTGGCGGTAGATGGAGAAATCAAGCTGCGATGCGGCAAATGCTCGGAGAGATGAAAATCTATGACATGGCTTCACATACATCGAATCTATCGCCATCTCGCATCAAGGTATTATGAAGAAGATGCCTGTAAACCTAGCGAGGGCAAAGTATTCAGGCGCGGTCAGTTATCGTGTGTCTTGACGAGAGTGCGGCCATGCAATTTGAATTCATCTAGAAGGGTAGGAGGATCGATTACATACCTGCGGCTTTATCAAAACAAGATCTATGAAAAGAACGACAAAGTCGTGCTCGACGTATTTGTCACAGAAGCGACCGCAATTGCGACACACAGTCAATCGAATATTGTGTCCGCTGGACTTGTCCCCAGCGCCGGAGTATTGCGTCCATAGTGTTTTCACGGGATATCGGCATTCGATACAGATTGGCATCTATTCCGCATGGCCGTACCGAGACGGTTAAAGGCTGGTAGCTCGTACAGGTTTCTGGAGATGATGCTGACGCCGTGGGGGTTGCCGGTTGTAGATTTCTGTAGTGTACTGGCCGCTCGCTGTTATTTGGGGGGGGGGGGGGGGGGGGG